>JAFBJT010109835.1:204930-225476 GCA_016785325.1 Chascanopsetta lugubris
TTCAACAGGTCAGACCAGAATCAACTCAAGTCTCTCTCTCTCTCTCTCGCTCTCTGTCTGTCCCTCCCTCCCTCTCTCTCACTATATATATATATATATATATATATATATATAATATTACCAACTTCTGGACCAAGGTGTTTCAAACCAGGCCTGAGGTCCTGCACAAGCAAATTGAACCAGATCCGAATTATTATTGATCATAATAGCTTTCTGCATAACAGAATCAGCATTATCATTATATGTTAATGAAATTCTCATTGACAGGCAAAGAATGTAATTATAAACCTTATAAACATATAAATTATTTTAACAAAGCAAATTCATGACAACAAACGTGACGTCTCTTTCTCTCTTTTGTATCTATTTTATGTTTATTAATTTTTTGATATACTTTGTATTTGATACTTTTATTTTGTCATTTTATTTATTTATTTATTTATTCATTCATTCATTCATTTTCTATTTATTTTCTTTGATTTATTATTTATATGTATTCATTATTTCCCCTATTTACTGTACCATAATCTAGTCATGTACTCAATCTACTATTCAGTGTTCTGAAATATGTTCTAAACATCTAAAAATCCCCCCCAAAAGAAATCTTTTTTATTTAATTTTTATTTTTTTTATGTATGATTTGGCCATTTCGTGTTGTCTTTACAACAGTTTATTCTGCCTTCTGGTCATCTATCCCCTCACGGCTCTATCCTCAGAGTCGCCATTCCCTGTTTGCTGTCAGCTCTCACCCCACCAATGTCCTCATGCCTTTAATAAATCTTTACTTTATCACTTGGGGGCTCGCCCCATCAGACATAAAACATTCTAAAACCACAGGCATTTCCTCAATACTAAACCTGATTGGTTGACAGATATGGGGCCTGACAAAGTCCTCTGCTGTTTTAGCCCATTCATGGAGCAGTTTGTTGGGTTTGCCCAAATGCACATCTGAGCATTTTCTCCCTATGCTGCTATTTACATAGCGTTTCTGCTGCTCAATGATTGGAGTGGGTACAACACTTACATTCACCAGCCTGTGTGAACTCCAACGCAGACCTTGGCATTTCACACATTTCACATCCGGCACGCACTGTTGTTCAAAGTGGCCCACTGGGTACGAGCTCCACTGTTGTATACATGAACCTAGAAAAATGAGCCAAAATATGCTTTTATTTTGAAATGCCTCCATTCCCCATGTTAGTGATTCAGTCATGTTTGATGTTTACATGCGAAGATGGAGCTCAATCAAGCCCAGCAGCCTCTGTTCACAGAGCCCCCCTTGCTTTCTTAGCCTCCAAAATAAGAGACTACTCCCATTCGTTTCCAGTCCAATCAGCTTTTGAAATGTGTGTTGCTGCATTTGCATTCATTCAAATGGACTGGTATTGTCTACAAAACTTGAAGGATATACGTGTAATATGCAAGGTGGACTGTTATTTTAAAAGGAGAAGATGGAATGAGAAGTGAGAGACAAGTGCACCACTCAGACTCAGACTGTTCCTTGTCTCTGTTTTAGGCCTCAGGCTGCTATCTGTCCAGAATGCATGGGTGACACTGGACTGAAGTCCTTCGTGTCTGTTGCACATTATCTTGTAATAATAACAAATCAGTACAGATGACATAATTACAAACACTTTAAATGTTTTGAACGCAAGACAAAAATGACATTGGCTCAAAATGCCACACAGTCAATAGAGACAAATCAGCACAGAGTACTTTTCGAACATGATTTAATTCACTTCCTCTCCAATCTTAGTGTTATGTTGAGATTTTACAGATCCTACCACCGATATGCTTTTGATTTGAAGATGAAAGTGCGAAAATACAGGGTGACCTCGATGTGCTCAGTGCAGGGTGCACAAACGTGATATCCAGGTGCTGAAAACGAACTGAGAAATGATAACCGCCTCCTAACTACTATCACTGCTCTACTGTGCCTTCATCATTCGTTCATGTACCATTGTGGGGGCTACATTATCAAACATGTAAGAAAATTGTCTTAAGCACATCACGCAAGTATGTTATATTTATATTGAGTTATATTTAAGCTGTAAATCAAAGGTTCAAAGATCTAAAGGGTTGTTATGAGGCTCTCTTGAAGGGGTGTTGGGTGAGTTATTTTCCCGTTTACAAACCAATGCTTGAAGAACACATGTGTAAAACCCGTGGCCCGCGGGCCAAATGTGGCCTGAAGCATTATTTTGTGTGACTCGCTAGAGCTTCAAAGCATATGGTTGTCTAAAAATAAAAGTTGGAAGGATACATTGTCCATGAACTCTAGTAAATTACACATGCCACTTTTTATGTCTAGTAATATATCCAGTGTGTTTACATTTTCACATGTATGTAAATGCATATACAAGATTTGTAACTTGAATGAATTAAGTACGAAGACAGTTATTTTGCAATATGTCAGGTAGTGCTCGGATTTAGTCGCACAATTACAACCGGCTCCTTGAGAGTATCCATAATGCTGATGTGGCCCTCGCTGACAATGAGTTTGACACTCCTGATTCTTGTTATGAGGCTCTCATGAAGGTGCGATTCATGAATTCATAGTTATTCTCCACTTTACAGAACAAGGACACTTGCACATTGCAATAGGAAATGTGCGTCTCAGCATTATAAACAAATCTGCTCACACACAAATTTCAAAATCAGCTGCAACCACAACATTGACTTCGGACCAGGCTTTGTTGGCTGAAAGAACAATTGCTTTCTGCAAAGTCAGCAATGTGCCAGCGCTGCACCTGACCACACCTCATAAAACTGGCAGGACACTGGCTTTGCACTTGTGTACAAGAATGATGACACGATTCTGGCCTGAATCCGTTCCGCGAGATTAATGAACTCATTTGTCTCCACATAAAGCGCAAGCAATGCTAATTGTTCTGGGCATCAATTATATCTAGGACCCAAATCAATTTTCTTGTTCTTCTGGCAAGCGGATGTTAACTGGGCCGGGAGGGAAACACCTAAACAATTGCCGCAGTTCATTAGTTCTGATTCGATTAAAGGATAATAAAAACGGAATACGTATCATTTGACAGCAGTAAATCCCTGCATGCTTTGTCGCCGTTTAAGCAAGTTAAGAAAAATGCTAGGAATCTGGTGACAGCTGTTTGACATAGGTCTACTATTGTTATCCCAAAGAGAGGTTCCTCTGTCACCGGATAATAGAACGCTCTGAGGGTTTTCACTGCAATGAAGTCACGCAGTGTTAGCCAAAGGCTTTGGAATGTGTGAAACTTGCAGAATGTGTGTCCTGCACCATTGTGAACGGCCTGAGATGTGTGAACAGCATTTTGCCAGTTAATAATGTCATGTCATCACCAGCCCTGGTTGAGTTACTACCTGTTGTGCGCATGGTTCACCCAAGCTGAATAACTGCATGGTCATTGGAGACGTCGTTACAGCAATTATCCAAGTCAGTACAGGGGTTGCCATAGGTCCCACGAGTTGAGACTGGGATTGACTCATTTGGGACTTGTAAAATAGATGTGTTTAAATGACCACTACATGTAGGCAGGAGCATTAAAGGTACAGTGTGTACAGTTTGGTCACGTTTTGTATCCATCACCTCACCCTTCCCATTTGAGCATGGAGGAGAACCTATGGTGGCCTTGGGTTTTAATTCAAACTCAAAAGATGCTTAGAACCTCCAATTTGGAGTATTGTAAAAAAAAAAAAAACATGGCCGTCCTCATAGGGAGGACCCCCGTCTGATGTAATTATACATTAAAGGGCTCATTTAAGGGTAATGTAAAGAAACAAGTCATACATCGAGGTGATTATACAATGTGTACAATGGTTTGTATACAACTGTTGTGTAATTCTATTTCGACAGATATAGTGACAAAGATTGCCCGACATATTACACACTGCACCTTTAAGGGTGCATATCCTTTTGGGGAAAATAGAGCTATGGAGTAATAAAGCTGTAACAGATTTTGTTTATTTTCCATAGGTCTAATCCGTCTCCTCTCTGCAGGACTTATTGTCTCCTTGCACACTAAATCAGCTGATGACAGATGTGTTGAGATTTTCTTTTATAGCCACCACACGTCTCTCTCTCTTTCTCTCTTTCAAGTACACACACACACACACACGCACACACACCGCGTTTGGTCTTGATTTCAGAGGACATTCTATTAATTATCAGAGACTTACCTCAACTCCAACCTAATTTAACTCTAAAATGCCTTTTCAGCTCACAATGTTACCAAGTTTGTATTTTCCCCTGTGAGGGAGATGAATTTGAATTTAGGTCCTTCCAAAAGGGGCAATGCCAAACACACACACATGCACTCACTCACACACACACACACACACACACACACACACACACACACACACACTCATAGCTGAGTTATTGTCCCCCAAGGGGCCACAACGGAGTGACTCCTAACCTTTCCCAGCACTACATTTCATACTTCCACTCTCTTCTATACGGTCTTCGTCTCAGACACACTTTGGCAAAGACAGACTCTGCAGCACAGAAGCACATAGAAGCTAAATGCCAATGACAAGCTTTATGGGAGTGTAACAATGGAAGAACACTATATTTTCACTTGCCACTCGTTAGTGAAAGAGGTCATTGTTGGATTCTTGCGTGTCATGGTTAGTGCTGCCGTTCCTCAAGAATCTGATGAACATTTGTATCATTTAAACTGTATATCTTTCTCTTGTTCATATTTTGAGGAATGATCTAGTAATATAATGATCATTATGATTTGATATGTCCATGTTTTTAGGTTTTGTGTACATTTTATTGAGCAGTATGGGTCAAAGGCTGAATGTTGACTCCATAAATGTAACCTTTACGAGTCATGTAAACACAGGTAAATGTCTCTTGGGCTCATTAAACGTTGCTATTATGTTAATGTTTAGAGCCCATCATTGAGGAGGTGGCACTTCTAACTCGCTTATTTTCATTTGATTGACATTTGAAATTGCGCCTAATTAAGGGCGGATTCTTCGAAGAGGCGGAGTTCAAATTGACCACTGCAGTGAGACAGCATGAATAGAAAGTAGAGTGAAAAACGAAGATGAGCTGTTTCAGCTGCCGCCAAAAAAAAAACAGAGCACGCTTTCTCATCTTCCTACTATTATGTCCCAACTTGAGGAGCCTATTCTCCCCAATGTTCAACCATGCAAAACTAATGGAAACTTTAAAGCGAAAGAAAACCCGAGAATCTGGCAGTATGGGGGGGCTTCCAAAGAAAAGTTTGGAAAAAGAAAAACACAGATGAATGAAATAAAAGTGGCAGGTGGGTCGAGGAGAGACGTCAGGAAACAGAAGTACAGGTTGGGAGGTGACACGGTAAAAGATTCTCCTCTCGGGCCAGTTTCCCCCTGCACTGAGTGACGGTTCGCTTGTGCACAAACCTCCCCTTGCTAACAACCTGTCAGCTGTGGTATGAGGGCCCAGGCAGCCTGTTAGCACCGAGATATCAAAAAGGCAAGCTGGTGAAAGGGCTCTTGGTAGGAGGGGGTCATGAGAGCAGCACCTCCCTCTGAACCACAGTACCATGTCAGAGAAGTGGCATTTCCAAAGAGAAAGCTGCAGACGTAGGACGGTGTTCACAGAGGTTGGGGGGGACAGTTAGAGAAATACTTGTCGCCAGCAGTGGGACACGGAGAACCACATCTGAAAGTGAATTATTGACATTGGAGGATGGAAAACACTTGTATACAAATACTGTAGTTATACATTCGTATTGCCAATTGGGAACACGAGCCATATAAAGTGACCATCTGCTCTCTTTCTCTTGTTATACAAGCCTTGCCCTGACCCTCACCCGAAACCCTAACCTTAAACCTAAGGTGAAAAAGTGCATTTTACAGACAACATAGAATTGATTGTCTAATTAATTCAGTTGAGATACAAACGTACGCATTCAAGACACAGTACGTTGGATTTAGTGGTGCATGTATTGGCAATTTTGCATATTGTAGCTTCTCACCATTTAACTCACCCTTCCCTTCCAAGTCGAGGGACGATCTCTGGTACAGACGGACGAGTGAAGAAACTTCCCATAGACTCCCAAGTTAAAATGATCAACTTTAGAGGTGAATCAAACATGTTTAAAGCCTGGTACAAACTTCGGTTTTGGTCTCAATCACTCTGATTCATGCAGTTCATCTGATCAATCTTCCTTGTACTGTAGATTCTTATTTGTCCACAACTTTTCCATTAATACAACGATGATACATTTCAATTGTGTACATGTACTGGCTAGTGTGTGAACTTGAACATGCAGGGCCCCATCACATCTTTTTTTTTTTTTTTATGTTCTTCGTATCATCTCCTCAGACAGTTGTTTTGAATCACATGCTGGTGATTCTGAGAAGTGATCAAAGTCTCTAGTGTCATTACTAGTGTCCTGGATTCACTGCAGACACATTCCTCTTCTCTGCATCAGAGAGGGATGTGAAATGAGTGTATCATCGTAAATCAGGACTTGATGAATTGGATCTTTTTCATGTTGGGCTTGGAGGCATCAGATTTATGGCAAGGATAACCATTGCGGGTTTGAAAGATGAGGGGAAACCTCAGTCGGATCTGTGTTGCTGTGCATTAAAGGTGCATTGTGTAAGATTATGGTCATTTTTGCCACTTCTGCAAAATATTATAAAGCAATTACTTACTGACATTTTATTACGAATTTATGATTATTGATTATTTTATTTGCATTACCCTTGATGGAGCCCATTAATGTATATTTACATGAGGGGTAGCCATGTTCTTACAGTAGCCCCAGAGTGGACGTACTAAATGTCGTTTGAGTGTTAATGACAACTGAAGTCTAGCATAAAGGTTCCCCTGCATGCTGGTGAGGGTGAGGTGATGGAGGCCACGTGCAACTTCACCACTAGTTGTCACCAAATCTTACACACTGCACTTTAACATGCTGCTTCTGGAGCTGTTGTTGTTATCAACAACAACACAACCATCGGTATCTGTCTATTTCTGTCTATAAGAGCTAGATCTGAATCTTTATTAGGGTTAAAGGGCAGGGGTCAAGCCTAAAGGTGCAATGTGTAGGATTTGGTTCATTTTTGTCACTTTAATTGGAAAAAAATAAAAATTGAAAAACAACGACATACCACATCGTACACACTGCTCCTTTAAAGGTTGTCTGAACTCACTATTAATGGAATATTTCAGCATCTCACTAACCCTATGGAAGTCGAACAGTAGATGAATATAGTGCTGCTTAATGATGATCCATCAACAGTTGTTGTCTTTGAACCAAAATCAATTTTATTGTAGGGACAAGAGCAGTAATGGGGAGGTACTTCATTTTTTATGTCCTTAACAGCTATGAAATATAAATATGTCATAAACGAGTGCATTCCAGACCGCTTCGGAGCAGCGGGCTGACCCAAACAGATGCACAACGAACTTTGTGCTCACCATGTTTTTCTCTGTTCACCAAAGTAAAGGTCCGATAAAGCAATCGACAATACTAAAATAAGAGCATCTTGGGCCAAGAAGAGTTTGAGTATTTATCTAAACAGTCATGTGGAAGTTATTATCTTGTACAAAACAGTATCATGTTCACGGGATCATAATCTGGGTTTAATATCAAACAGCACATCATCAAAAACTGTATCAAAAAAGTATTTTTTTGCTCTTAAAGAGATGAAAAACCATCTCCGGTTTCTGTCTTTCCCATTAACAAAGTATGTTGTTTTTTTTGTTTTTTTTCATCCTTGACTTTTCAGAGCCCCCACAGCCTATCCTCTTTCACCATGTTGATTTCTCTCAAGAGTGGAAGAAAAGGCACTCTGAGATGTCAGATGTGATGCAGGAACAGGAGTTATGAATTACTCTTTGCGTTGTCATCATCATTCTTCTCAAGGAACGTACCGTATTGGATCACAGGAGGCTGAAAGCCACAGCTGTTTTTCACATTCGGCATAGTGTTGTTGACAGCAGTGGAATGTTGCACCCGCTTTGATTTCATTAAACTGCAGAGATGTTGATGCTGAGCATCGCGGACAAGGAAGTCACTGGTAACTGCATTTATTTCTTCACCGTGAAGATATCTTGAGTGGTGACGGTTGGTATTTATCCTGAAATAATTGCAGTTTCGTTAGGAGACGAAGACATTTTTTTCTTTTTGGTTTAAAAAGAAAATCCGTAAAGACGGCATACATGTAATGACTGAGAACGCTGTAGTATAGCCACCAGGCCTGAGAGGTGCTGTAACGCTGCCACAGCAAAAACAGAGAAGTAGACATGGGAAATGCGCACCACTTGAAGAGGTGTAAGAAGGAGAATTTGATGATGATGGCAAGGAGACATTCGTGTGGCGGTCGAACTTTGTTTTTTGTCCACGTTGGACTATAAGTAATCCGCCATTGTTGTCGTTGGTGGTGGTGGGTTGGCGCATGGGGGCCGAGGGAGAGTTGCACATGACGGATTCGATACAGTGGTGTCTTGAGATTTTGTCACTCTGGGACCCGATTTCAAAAAGTAGCACATTCGCACTTTATATTCGCCGGCCCCATGTGGATGAAACACCCATACTGTGATGGTTCGGGTCCATGTGTCTCCGTGATAGACGGAGGAGAGAAGGTGAAAAAAAAAGGGGGGGATGGCCAAGCTGGATACGGGACTCGCTGTTTGTTGACACGGACTCTCACTGTCACGGTTTAAAGGAAAAATTCTAATAATAATCACACAAAGAGAGGCAATGAGATATTCAACTTACACGTGACACGGAAACAAGTAAAGAGAGAAGGCAAAAGGCCCACGGTGATGACCGTCGTAAAGGCACACTCGCATCGGGTCGACTGTTACAATACAATAAAAAACATTCACCGAAACTTTTCTTTGTGTGGACAGGGCCTAATAAGGCACTGCCTACAAAGTTCGCCTGTCAGTGCACAGCATGGGATTTGAACACTAGGTTGGAGTCAGTTCATGGGGATCAAATAGGCTCTCAACTCCCCAATCAACACACACACACACACACACACACACACACACACACACACACACTCTCTCTCACTCTCTCTCTATCTCTCTCTTTCTCACACACACACACATACACACACACATCACACACACACACACAAACACATGTTCTGATTCTATCAGTGAGACTTGGATAGTTTTGCTTCCATTCATCTCATAGGAGATGGAGAAACGTGATGTTTGAAAGGAGAGGGTTATACATTACATGACTATTTCATGCTCAGGGACACCTTTGCAGCCCCTCTTACAAAAGGCCCATGGGCATATTTATAGAACATATGTGATGGGATTCAAACCAAATATGTAAATTATTCTACAGCTTCAATTCATGTTTTCATTTTTCTGTTTGAAAGTCATTTCACGGGAGGCCATCGTGAGAAAATCCAACAAGAGCCTCGGTCAGCCAGCAAACCAGAAATCAAAGGGGCTCTCTGACAGGCCTGCAGACTTGTGGTTGGATTTATGATCGGGTCTGTGTGGCAGAGCCACCAGATGGAAGCCACTCACAGAGACACATGGTAACATGCCATGACTCAGCAAAAAACAAAACAAAAAAACATGAAGAAGGAAGAATTCAGACACAACACGCAGTGATTACTTGGAAAATACATCAAATAACTGCCATAGTATAGAGATACTATAACAGGGGTGGGCAATTATTTTTACGGGGGGGGGGGGGGGCACAAAAAAAAGGGGGGGGGCACATAAGAAACCCAGATTGTTACAAAACGTGTTATGTTGTATGTGTTATCTATATCAGCTTTATTTCAGTAACAATTACTCCAAACACCAACTTATCAAGAAAATCAAATGGATCAGTCATTTTCACGTACGTCAGAAAAATAACTTTCCATTTTACACCCAAAAAAAAAAAAGAAAGTTTTGTTTTCTTAGACAATTCCGGTCCATTCAAAGGAATACAAACAATTCCCCTTAAAGAAGCACATCAAAATCAAATGGAGGCGGTTTTCTAAAGTGAGACTTTTATTTTGAAGGCACAGAGGGGAAGGCGCTGTGAACGGAGGCAACCAGACACACCTGGCCTTGAGTGAGCTCCATCCTCACATGTAAAAATCAAGCGTGACAGAATCACACACACTATAAAAGCATATTTTGGCGCATTTTGTCTCGCTTCATGTATAAAACAGTGACGCTTGTACTCGACTCCACGGGCCACTTTCAACAACAAATTGGGCCGCATGTGAAATGCGAAATGCCCCAGTCTGTACTATAAGAAAGATTTGGTGACATTTCATGGTCAAGCTGCATATTGCAGCCCAGTACCACTCACCTCACCTTTGCATTAGAAACATGTAGCCGAACCTGTATGGTGGCCCTCGGTATTGTCCATTCCGAGCTCTGCAGTGATGCAAAATGGCCTCAAAGAGGATCTGCTCCTGATGTAGATACAACGGCTCATTTTCTGGTAAAGAGAACCACAGTCGATACAATCAGGTGATTATACAAGAATGAAAACACACCCTAATCGTACACACTGATGCAACAAAATGCAATGCACCAAAATAAAACTTTAATACAATCTTGAAATTTAAAATAGAATTCCTACTTCAAAACAACCATCTCTTGTCATACAGCCATATATTACTTATCTCACTATTACGACAAACAGAATCACCCCCGGCTCAGTCTGAGGCCGATTGGAGTGAGAGCTCTTTTTCAGAAAATCAACATGTTCTGTGTTATAACGTTCTAAATCATCTTGGGGTTATGTAAGGAAAATCAATATAACAGCATCTTTTTGGCAGGCATTTAGTGTATCCTCCGTGTGTGTCTGTGTGGGGCGTGATTTTATGTTGCATTGTTTATACCCACACACAGAGGCCAAGCCAACGAGCACTAGGCTGGAGGAAAACCCAAAGGTTCAGCGTGGATGAGAGGAGGGACAGGAGCGGATGATGGGAGGGCAACTGTTCTAATTACAGCATCACTGTCTCTCCTTTCTCTTGTACTCACTATGTATTCAGATTTCCCCCCAGACGCTCGTGTGCCCATGGGCTTTTTCGCAGCCTTCTGAAATGCTACCGACAATACATTTTGCGCATTTTCAGTGGAGGTGAAAAACCTCATTTCTATGGGAAAGCATGTTTATACCAACAGTGAGAAATTCGTTTTTGATGTCATGAGCAGGTATTACAAAATAAAGTTTCGTCACACTTTGATGATAAAGTTAATTCAGGCAGTAACCTGCCCAGTACTTTGAAAAATCATACTGTAAATTCAAATTCAAAATCTAATTGGAAGCTTTGCTACAGATGCGCCGTTGCATCCATAGACAGTATATAAAGATGGACGCAACGTCGGCGGATGTCACTCGTTGGTTTCTGCAGTTTATGGCCGTGTCACTCATTGGCATCTTGCCAAACTCCTCCTACTTCCTGGTTCAGCCAAAAACGGGCATTACCCGCAGAACATGCCAGGTCGGCCCAGGTGCCAATCAAGAGACCACGCCCTCAAGTGTGCACAATTTCAAACATTGGTGAAATGAAAATAAGTGAGTTAGAAAAACCTTCACCCCCTCACAGTTGTCACAGGAGAACATGTGACTCAGACCAAAACCAAAGTTTGTACCAGGCTTTGAATGTTTCATTCACTTCTAAAGTTGATCATTTTAACACAGGGATTTTGCTCCCTTTTGGAACCAGCCCCAAGTGGCCACACTATGAACTGCACATTTTTTCGCTTCCTTGTGTGACTCATCCGTCTGCACCACAATGTCAGGAAATGTCTGAAGAAAATGCGATTTTCTTATTATACATTGGCTTGCTGGTTCATTAACGCATAGCATTGATGTAGCTGTGCCCTGCAGCATTGTTCTACGGGCATAACAACTTCTACAAACACTCCGATGTCCCATTGTCCTTTCAAGATTATTATGTTATGAAACACATATGAGATTGGCCCAGTCGTTAAGTGGCGCTGAGCTGGAGGACAAGGCTTTCTACCATTTATCTGATGATCATTTTTTTAGCGATGGAGAGTAACAAGTGTGGTCCATTCACAATCGGCTGGAAATAACTGCCTCTTGTTGTGTGGCACCATTTCCCCGAGAAGGAGCTCTTGGTATGGCTCCATTCAGGCACAATCATGGAACCTTTTGAGGTGCTCTCCGTGACAGAAAATAAAATATTCAGTTGATTTTAGTTGGTTTGAAATGCATAACATTTCAATTGAGTGGTCAAGGATGAGTGTCATTCATCTCTGCAAGCACTCCATTTCTGCTGCCGGGCAGTGAGGTCACGCTGGGGGGACATTAACTTGAGCACACCCGTCAGGTCTTTTTGAGAATTTTTACCTTAACTTTTAAATGACACCGAGCCTTATATTCAGTCTTATAGGTTGTTGTTTTTGTTTTTTTTTATATGGGAAGTAAAGCTTGAAGCCAACTCATAAAAAAAAAGTACTTTAACATGACCTCTAGAGGTGAAGTTGCATGTTATATCCATCACCTCACCCTCACCCTTCTGAGCATGAAGGAGAAACTACGGTAAACTTCAGTTAAGTTATTAAAACTCACATTTTTACTACTGTAAAAACATGGTGGCCTCCATAGGGAGGACCCTCTCCTCATGTAAATATACATTAATGGGCTCATTAAAGGGTAATGGGAAAAAATGAGAAATTCATGAAAATAGTATGTAATTGTTTTGTGAAAAAAAAAGTGTCAAAATTGACTAAAATCTCACACACTGCAGCTTTAACTTCGATATGATACCCAGCCTCATCTATATACTATATACATTTTTTGTGCCCTTAATCAAAAATTCCATTTCCCAAACCAACGCAGTCCATCATGGTGTATGTCAACATGCTGTATCTTCTCATCCCTGCATTCATTGTCTCTCCCCCCGGCTGTTTTTGAAGTCTCCTCCGCTCTGGCACTCGCTCGAGTCTCAATTCCATCATTATCCGTCACTCTCTCCTGCTCTTTCATTGTAACTGTCAAATCCTCCTCTCTCTTCCTTTTTCACTTCACTTCACTGATCACTCTTTCACGCATCAGTATTTCCGGCTCTCTCTCATTTTCACTTCACTGTCCCGGCCTGGCTCCCCTCCTCATCCCACCTCGTCTAATTGTCTGCCTCCGTGCCCCCATTGGTGCCCCAATGAACCCGTCACCCTCCGCCCGACGTCTGTCTCTTCCCCCGACGACTCCCTTCATCCACTCTCATCCGTACGGCTACACAGATTTCGGTTCAGTTTCCAGTCACTGGTGATCACTGTGTGTGCCTATGCATGATTTAGTGTTTTTCTATTTGGACTTATTTGTGTATGCGCTCGCACATGAAGCTACGTGTTTGCTTTTTCAGATGGGGATCTTGGCAGTGGGTTGAATCCCTCCTGTGTGAAACCAGCGCAGAAGAAGTGGGACACGTTTCTATGATGGAAACAAGTCAGCAAATAGTGGAGCCTGGGGTTAGGCGTGAACCTCTGCACATGCTGAGCTCCATATTTATATACCTGAAACAGTTCTCAACGGTGACCAAAAGCTTATTCTTAAAGGTGCAGTGTGTAAGGTTTCGGTCATTTTTGTCACTTATGTAAAAAATTACTAAACGATCACATACTGATATTTCTCTCTATGGGAGCTGCCGTGTTTTAACCGTGGCCCGCAGTGGACATACTAAACATCTTTTAAGCTTTAATGACAACTGTCTACCATGGGTTCTCCTGCATGCTCAGATGGGTGAGGGTGAGGTGAGGTGCAACTCCACCTCTAGAGGACACTGCACCTTTAAAGGGGACCTATTATTTCTCTCTGTTTGTTCCCTGGGCTCTTTTAGGATAATAAACTTAAATATTTAGTCTGAAAGCCCCTGTATATTTTCAAGACAAGCCTTTTTTTTTTTTTAAATGCAAAATTATCTTCCTTGTCCTTGCTGCCGGGAGCTTCCAATACGAAACATGAACTTTACTCCATGCCCACGAACTGGACAGGACGTCTCTGCTTGGTAATGTGTCCATATAAGGCAATACCGCTTTATATGACGTCATAAGCTGTAAGCCCGTCCAACCCCGAGTTTTGCAGCCTGGCTGAAGCTGCCAGTCTCCATAAGATTACACTCACACATGCATTTAGGTCATTTTATCAATGTTTGACCATGTTACTCATGATATTCCTACAACAGTGTGTTTAAAGGTGCAGTGTGTAGGATTTTGGTCATTTCTGCCATTTATAAAAAATATTACAAAAAAAATGTACAATCACCTAAATATGTTATTATTTCCCATTACCCTTAAATTATTCCATTAATGAGTGGGTCCTTTCTACAGGGGCCACCATGTTTTTCACAGTAGCCCACAGTCGACGTACCAAACATCTTTTGAGTTTTAATGACAACTGAAGTCTGCCATAGGTTCTCCTTTATGCTCAGAAGTGTAAAGATGAGTTGATGGATACAACATGCAACTTCACCTATAGATATCGCCAAATCTTACACACGGCACCTTTTAACACTAAAAGGGAGGTGATTTTGTTTACTCATTTTATGTCCTAATACTGGTTTCAGGATAATAATTCTCATTTCATTTTGATTCTTTCTCATTCACCTGCAATGCAACCTCTACATGTGGAAAAGGAAAAGTATTATCAGACAAAAGTTTAGTAAACATTTTTCCAAACCGCTCATTAAGTGCAATTTTCAGTGAAATGATGCTGCCGCTCAGCAGGCGTGCTCAATAATGAAAAAAATCTTCACTGACAGAAAACAAGGGAAAAACAGGCAAGGATGCTCCGTTTCCTCGGGATTCACTGGGATTTTACATAGACATAAGCATTTTAGAGAATTTCCACTCTGCAAAACAGCGGCAACGTTCCCTTGAGCAAGTGCGAGAAACACACTTGCAACACGCAGGGATCTGTTCTCGTCGAAATATCACAGCAGAAGCGTTCGCGCAACACTCATTCATATTTAAACAGCTCATTGACTCAAGATTCTCTCATTTTTGCAAAGGAACATGCACAGCTGAAGTTTTTTTTTTTCTCCCTCAGGTTCAAATGAAATGTGCATGACAGCGATACAACCATCCTCTCCTGCTATTCTGAAATATATGAGTGGCTGCAAAACATCCACACATACTGGCACACCCACCAAAGCATCTTCTCTGACCCCTCTCCCAACACATCAAACAGAAACAGATTACATCTACGTGCGTTTGCGCCTCGATGCAGAAAACACAGCAGCTCCATCTATATTTTAAATGGGTGAAACTTAGCAAAACTGCGAGCAGAAATTATGCTTGTTTGGGGGGGGGGGGTTATCCGGTGCTGTGCATCTTTAAAATCCTTGTATAATTAGGGGTCACTGTGTGATTCACGCGACGGCTCGCTTGACTACCGCTAATTGCAGAGTATTTCCAGGTCCTATAATGCATGATGTTTGGAAAGGCAAGGCAAGGCAAGGCAAGGCAGCGTTACATAAAATCAAGATGCACACAATAAAACAAATACAGAAAGAAAGGGGAAAACAAAATTTAAATTAAGATAGAGCAAGAAAAATGAGAGTACAGCATTAAAGAATAAATTGCTTTAAAATGATTAAAAGAACATCAACAACTGAAATGTAACGATGCAGCGTGTACGATTTTGGTCATTTTTGTCACTTATCAAAAAAATAACATAAAACAGTTACATAATGATATTTTCATGAATTTCTGATATTTTTTTACTTTATTTCCACAGCCCTTCAATGTGCAGTGTGTAAGATTTTGGTAATTTTTGTCACTTCTAAAAGTTATTAAGAACAATTACATACAGACATGTGAATTTATAATCACCTAAATGTTTTATACTTTTTCCATTATCCTTAAATGAGCGCATTCAAGTATATTTACATGATGAGTGGGTCCTCTCTATTGAGGCAGCCAAGTTTTTACAGTAGCCCAGAGTGGACATAGTAAACATCTTTTGTGTTTTAATGACAACTGAAGTCTATCATAGGTTTTCCTGCATGTTCAGAAGGGTGAGGGTGAGGTGATGGATACAACATGCAACTTCACCACTAGAGGTCTCCAAATCCTACACACTGCACCTTTATAATAGAGCAAGAAATATGAGAGTACAGCATAAAATAATAAATTACTTTAAAATGATTAAAAGAACATACAGTACAAATGAAAAGTCAGATGCTTTAAAAGAGCTGAATCCTAAGCACATGAAAAGAAGATTGTTTTTAGCCTACATTTTAAAATGTCCACATTTTGGGCTGATCTCAGTTCACTTGGTAACTTTTTCACACAACTTATTGTAACTGTAGGTGTCAGTTTTAGACGAAGATATCCTTTAAATCAGGGATTCTCAACTGGCATCGTATTCAGATGGTCATGGGCCTTTGACTATGAAAGAAAAGTTAAGTATAAACATACTGTGCTTTTATTTTTAAGGGGATTTTTTAAAAATCTGTTGGAGTACTGTCTATTCATAATCCTTAACCGTGGGTAATGATAATGGCCTGTAAATGGGCTGTAATGCTAATACATTTCTTTTCATAAACTAACTGACCAAGGTGCAAGGCTAGTACGACCCTCACACCAAAATCTTCCTCAATTTGGCTTGCGGCTCATCTTTAAGGGGTGATTGTGGATCCCGAACCCAGAGCAGTTGAGGACTGGGACTGGGAGCCATTGTAAAGTCTTTAGAGCCGGAGTAATGTGCTCTGATCTCTTCGTTCTGGTTCGGACTCGAGCTGTCGCGAAAGAGAAGAGATGGAGCGAAAGGAAGAGAGCAATGGACAGAGGCTGACAGATATTAGCGAAAGCACTTTGGGTGTGACAGATAAATATCTGGAAAATGGGGAAAGTAGCAGAGGCTTTTTATTTTTATTTTTTTACTGCAGATCACCCCCTTATTAAATCCAGTGAATATGAGCCAGAGATTATTCCACTCCTTTGCAAATTGTTTTGGTCACGCTTTACATTAGGCTGAGTTCTGAGTGCCCAAGAGAGACTAAGCATCTCTGTGGAGTTTAAGTGTATGATGTGCGATTACATGAAAAAGTGCTGACTCGTGCCATCGGATTAGCACGGGGATGAGGGCGGCGGGGGAGTGTAGTATTAGCACTTGGAACAAGAACAATGCTTAGCCTTGGAATGTGGTCAAGTTTGAGGTTTAAATACGAGGAACCGGCTCATATCAAATGGAGACAGAGTCTCTGTTCTTTAATCTTCTCAGTAAATAGGAATCCATGTCTGCTTAATGACATTAAAACTGCACGGGCCAAAATGTGTGGAAAACTCACCACTGCACTTACAAGTGTTGGGCTTGTGTTCATTCAAACTGTGTGGGCTTCATTCTGATGCTGTGTCGGTCTTCACTGTTTCCACACCCACATCACACCCGGTTGTCTAGGCCCCGATCCGGCCCACACCGTCACTGTGCGCGGCGGCTTGGGCTAGTCCATTCCTATTGGCCGGATTTTGGGCCTCAAGCAAGCCATAGCTATTCTACATGTCGACCCAATGTGCCAAAAACGACCTGGTCTGATTTCAGTCATCTTCTCCCATTCGAAACAGGAATCACTTAAAGGTGCAGTGTGTAAGATTTGGTGACATCTAGAGGTGAAGTTGCATGTTGGAAACATCACCTCACCCTCACCCTCCTGAGCATGAGGGAGAGGCTAGACTCGGCATTAAAACTCAACATATCTTGTCCACTGTGGGCTACTGTAAAAAAAAAAAATGGTTGCCCCAGTAGAGAAGACCCACTCCTCATGGAAATAAACAATAATGGGCTCATTTAAGGGTAATAGAAAAAAATAAAACAGTTAGGTGATCACGAATTCAGGAAAATGTCAATACTTAATTGTTTTGTGCTATTTTCAGAAGTGACAAAATGACTGACATATTACGCACTGCTCCTTTAAAGGTGCAGTGTGTAATACTTGGCGACATCTAGAGGTGAAGTTGCATATTGTATCCGTCACCTCCCCCTCCCCATTCGAGCATGCAGGAGAACCTATGGTAGCCCTATGTTGTCATTAAAGCTTAAAAGAAATGTTAAATGTTACGTACTTATGTAAGTCCACTACTGTAAAAACATGGTGGCTCCCATAGGGTAGATCTGCTCCTGGTGTAAATATACATTAAAGGGTTAATTTCAGGGTAATGTAAAAACCAAGATATACATCGGGGAGATTATATATTTCGTAAAAATATCCAGATAATTGTTTTGTCATTCTATTCGTATCGCTAGATGTGACAAAAATGGACCGAAATCGTACACACTGCACCTTTAAAATTCAAATCAAGATGACTCCATCATTATAGTGCCACATTTCAGCAAGAAATAAATTGGATTTATTTTCCGATATTTTACAACAATATTTTCAACCTCCGGTCTGACATCCAGGCCTGAAGTGTTGCATCAGTGCTTCACATTACCCACGGACATATGATCCTCCCTGGGTACATTTCTGGAGGGAGTCTCTTCTGTCACTTCTGGGTCTTGGTTGTAGGAGAGTCGTGTTGCCAAACATCCTTTTTAACCCGCTAAATCCTTAATGATATGGCACCATCGTACCTCGAAGACCTCAAAGAACCACATCACTCCTCTAGAGCATTGCACTCCCACAACTCCGGGGTTTTTTTTTCATCCCGCCTGGTCCCCAGAAGTAGAGTAAAACCGTGAGTCCTCATTTAACACTTCTCCTGTGGAATCATCTCCCAGTTTCCGTCGAGGAGGCAGACGTCCTCCTTCAATCCCTCTCTTTGATAAAGTTTACAGTCAGAGCTGCCTGGGATCAGCTCTTAGTTATGCTGCCGTGGGCCCAGATTGTCAGGGGACATGACACATGGAGCTTATCTTCCCCTTCCCCCCTTCATCACATAAATGTCTCATTAACACATGTAACTAACTCGTCTTTTCCCCCGGACTCCTTATCTTTGCACATCCAGGTTGGCGTCAGCTCATTGGCAAAATGTCTGATTACATCCTTTGCTGTTTCACCTCCATCATGTCTGAGCCGCAGCCCAAACGGATCAGGCACTGGATCAACAATGTGGTTTAAGGAGCTTGTTCTGTCCATAAAGGAGCAGAAAATCATTTCAAATGTGTACACATGTGTGTGTGTGTGTGTGTGAAGAAGTATTTATACTTCTTCATCTGTTAGTACTCTGTGGACTGTGGGAGGGACAAAAGTGACACAAACAATAGTCTACACAAAGGCAAAGGCAAACTGGGATTCAAACCATACACCTTGTTGTTGCTATGTAAGAGTGCATTGCACCTCCATGTGCAACACCACTATCAGTAATTATGTCAGATAGATAGATAGATAGATAGATAGATAGATACATTGATTGATTGATTGATTGATTGATTGATTCATAGATGGATAGATTGATTGATTGATTGATTGATGGATGGATAGATGGATAGATAGATAGATAGATAGATAGATAGATTGATTGATTGATTGGATAGATGGATAGATGGATAGATGGATAGATGGATAGATAGATAGATGGATAGATAGATAGATGGATAGATAGATTGATTGATTGATTGATGGATAGATGGATAGATAGATAGATAGATAGATAGATAGATAGATAGATAGATAGATTGATTCATAGATAGATGGATAGATGGATAGATAGATTGATTGATTGATTGATTGATGGATAGATAGATAGATAGATAGATAGATAAAGCCAGTCATTTTTGCTGATTCATTTTTTAGCTATTCTAAAGCCGTTGCTTTTAAGTGGAAGGAGCACAGGCTCTGGCGCGGCCCACAAGGGCTCTGTTAACATTCTCCTTCACAACATCCATCTGCTGTGGAAGATCACAGTCGTCCAAACACAGACTAACTGGTCATAAATCCCAGTTATCACCATCGACTCCACACATGCAGCTCCCCAGTGCTCTCTTTTAACATCTCTGCCCACTCTCCAGAACCACGGGGGAACCCTCAGTTTGTCTGAATGACTGAGAAAACTATCAAAACAAAACCAATGGCATAACAGGATCACAACAACGGACACGACCAGCGTCCATCTACAAATACTGCTTGTTTATTCATCTATCATCTATTCTTCAACAGAAAAAAAAAAATCCGTTTTGCGACTAAAATCACTTTTAGCCAGGGCTACATTATTTTTAAATGTGGTCGATTGCACCCGTGTTAAACATACGTCCAGAGTTACAAGCTGAATTTCAATAACAATGACGAGATCTTACTTTGAGCCATTTCCATCATTTCGTTTGATAAAAGTAATTCATTACTCTCATTCTGAGTCATGCCACATCAGCCAGAACAATCGGAGATATTGATTGAAGCAGCGGAATAATTAAGCCGTCCTCTGGTGGATTAAAGATGCTGCGCTGTAACCGACCCTTCCTACAGATCAATTACATCGCAATCTCTTGAAATATCAAAGCCAGCAGAGCTGATGGAGCCGGCCTCAGCTTCGCCTGCTCATTCCCTTTCATCCAAACTACTGTATGAATATGGATTGTTTAGACACAGAGGGAGAGGGAGAGGTAGAGAGAGAGCGGGGCGCGGGGGGGGGAGAGCTCCCATCCCCTGCCCCCTCCACC
>JAFBJT010109835.1:227163-252163 GCA_016785325.1 Chascanopsetta lugubris
GGCGGGGCGGGGTGAGGAGGAGTCGGAGGAGGCGCGACGCGAGGCGACGCACAGCAGCGTGAGTGAGATTCAGCTTCATCCATCAGACGGCTTTGTACCATTTTCCACAGGCGCCACCGCTCGGCCCCGGATCATATACCTCGAAGCAGGACGGGCCCGGCGGCCCGGAGGGACACTACTTCTCATTTAGAAATATTTGGGAAAACATTTCAGCATGTTTTACACACACACACACACACACACACACACACACACACAGAAACACACACACACCTACAATTACCTCGGTGGTCCAAAGACAGGCATTATGCTTCACATCTTTAAGCTTCATCAGACGAAGAAACAGTGACAACGAAAGCTACAGCATACGATCCATTTACGTTCAACCACAAACCTTCTTCTGTGTAAAGTTCCTGTACATCGCTAAACGCTCAGTTTGTTCTTTGTTGCTCATGTGATTTTTGACGCAGAAATACGGCATAAAAAAAAACGACTTTTAAAGTGAAAGAGCCATTCACAGGAAGTGATTCAGTGGAATAACTTTGACAAATCAGTGATTTTTATCAGGATTTTTATTGAGTGTTTGGTTGTGTTTGTCTTTCGGGGCTCTGGTTATTAATAATAATAACAATAATATTAATAATACATGGGAAAGTGTTTGTTGCCTCAAAAAAACATTGAAAAAAATAAAAACAAAAGCTTTTCTTGCAGCGTTGTATTAAAAAAAAAACTTTTTTAGTAAAACTAAATTAATCATGAAAACGTACAATCACCCCTTCAAGTTTTGACAAAGTCAAACTGGTGGTAATGAAAGTTATCACTTTAATATTTATTACAATTTGATCTCTATGCACAATTCAGTTTGCACATCCTGTAACGTAGAACCTAGATGTTGTTGTCCCCTGAAGTATTTGGCCTAAGATTGTTTTGTTTCCTTTGCACCTTTAAGGTGATCTTAAAAAGACCCTGCTTTTTGCTCATTTCCCTTCGTGTTGGTTGGTCGGTCGCAGCGTTACCAGATATTCAGCCGTTTGCTTCGAGCTTTGTACGAGTCTAGATCCTCCTTCTCTAACGAACCGGTTCCAGTGCTGGTGCTAGTGCCGTGTTTAGTGGGTTCGGCTCCAGAACCTCCTGAGAACCGCCTCGACTACAGTCTACAGTCGCCTCTACGACTGTAGAGATCCCGTTCGTCTGTAGAACTGGTCTACAGTCCCGTGGCATCCAGCAGGAGATCGGACCGCTCGTCCCGATCAAACCCGGAAGTAACTGTCTCCCGCTGGACACTCTCGAACATCGGCAGTTCGCAGTAGCCCCGCCCCCTACCCATTGACGTATTGGCTCTCGGCCCTAAAGCTGCAAGAAGCCGGTGCCTCGTTGGTGCCAAAAGAACCGGTGCTCAGGTGGTGGGAACCCAAAGAACCGGTGCTCCGTCAGGCTCTGGCTCTGAACTCGCACTGGAACCAGTTTGGTGGGAAAGGAATATCTGATATTCCTTTCCCACCAAACTGGTTCCAGTGTTGGTTCTCATGGCTCCCGCTAAGAACCAGGAGTGGTTCAGAGCCCCTGACCTGCTGCTGCGTTCCAGCTCCATCTGCTGGTCCCTGCAGCATCTCCAGCCGTTCATGTGTTCACCGAGCTCTTGTCGTCACAATAACCCCGCCCCCTACCCTTTGACCTATCGGTTCGTGGCTGTAGAGCAGCAAGGAGTCGGTGCCTGGTTTGGCGCCGGTTCTCAGAGGTGGAGCTGGAAACCCAAAGAACCGGTGCTCCGTCAGGCTCTGGACTCTGAACCAGCACTGGAACCAGTTTGGTGGAAAAGGTTCTTTGATTGACATGTGAGTGAAGCTCCCTCAGTGAGAGAGTGAATCAAGAAATTCACTTCAATGACTTTGTGTTTTAAATTGAAAGAGTGACTCCAGCAAAGATCTAAATCCTAATTGTTTGGACTTCACTATAAAAAAAAGAGATATTGACATGTAATGTCCCATTTCAATGTGGAACAACTGCTTATTTACCCGGCGCCGGCCCGGCCCGGCCCGGCCCGAAGCGCCGGCCCTCTGGCTTCAAACCCGCAGACTCAGTCGCTCGTTTCTCCAGTGTTGAAAAAAAAAAGAAGAAATCAGAAGCTGGACTGAAACAGCCTCAACTCACAGTTACATATAAGCTACACAGAAACCTTCTCGCCAAACCTTTGGTGCTTTTACTTTGGAAACTTTTACCTCATTTGCCAGCAGGCGGCGGCGGGCGGCGCCGGCCCGGGTCCAGTAAATAAGCAGTGTTGATCTGTTTCGGAGGTTTGATCCATCCTGGGTTTTCGGGTGCATCTTGTCTGAGGCGGACCCTTGTACAGTACTGTAATACTTTGTGTGCTATGAAGCCATGTCATCGCATTGTAACGTACTGTGTTTTTGCCTTTTTACATTGTTTTTGTTTTTCCTGTCGTTTTGTTTTACGGGGGAGGGGCTAGTCACTCTCATTGTTTTTCTACATTAATGTTTCTTTAACAGATGTTGAATATGTCAGAGAAGAAGAAGAAGCGGTCATTTTATAACTAAAAAAAAAAGGATCATGGGTAAAAACATCTTTTATGTATAAAAAGACTAAAGGCATGATTTCAGCTCTTTTCTCCGAACGTAGATGTCGTATCGATGAATTAATTCAGTTTTAAAAATGAGTGATTTCAAAGATTTTTTCTTTCTCCAAATAAAATAAAAGGCTTCTATGGCTCCGGGCCAGCTGCTCGTCCGTCTGTCCGTCTGTTCAGCTCAACCCCGCGGGTCGCGCTCATCCAAGCTTTCGTCCACAAGGGGGCGACAAATACTACGTCTGAATTCACAGCGTTTTCAAACTGAGCGACAGAGTCTCAAGACGCCGTCGGATCGTTTCCATCTTTACAATCGATACGCATCAAGACGCCATAGCCCCGCCCCTCCCATCATGCACACGCGCTAACACAACATCAACATCAACAACAACAACAACAACAACAACAACAAGGATTCTGCCTCCACACCAGCCTCTCCTCTCACTCGCGTATTCTTTTCCGCCCTCATCAAATTCCTCCTCCTCCTCTTGTTTTTCTGCGCTCGTCCCGTCTCCTCTGTCCTCGGTGTGTTTGTGAGGATGAGTGACAGCGCCACCTACAGGTGAGTGACAGCGCCACCTACAGGTGAGTGACCGCGCCACCTACAGGTGAGTGACAGCGCCACCTACAGGTGAGTGACCGCGCCACCTACAGGTGAGTGACAGCGCCACCTACAGGTGAGTGACAGCGCCACCTACAGGCCTGGAGGCTGTAGCACAGCTCGGTCTGCGTTTTTCAAAACAACAAACCCCCGAGTCTCGTCTCGTCTCTTCAGGATGTCGACGCGTCGTCTGATCTGATGTTCGAAGACGGATTCTGATCCGAGGTTTTCCGTCGTTCACCCTTTAATAAAACCACACGTTCATAAAGAAACCACACTTCCTGCTGCTCCGGCCAATCAGAGCCAAGTCCATCTGCTCTCAAACTCCACACTCAGAAACATCTCCACTCAAACGGAACTGAGACAAATCACCAATCATCGACATTTTGTGTCGAAGTCGATCGTTTCAATATTAAAACATATTTTCCCAAAAAAATAATAAGCGCCACTTACAGGTGAGTGACAGCGCCACTTACAGGTGAGTGACAGCGCCACCTACAGGTGAGTGACAGCGCCACTTACAGGTGAGTGACAGCGCCACTTACAGGTGAGTGACAGCGCCACCTACAGGTGAGTGACAGCGCCACTTACAGGTGAGTGACAGCGCCACTTACAGGTGAGTGACAGCGCCACCTACAGGTGAGTGACAGCGCCACTTACAGGTGAGTGACAGCGCCACTTACAGGTGAGTGACAGCGCCACCTACAGGTGAGTGACAGCGCCACTTACAGGTGAGTGACAGCGCCACTTACAGGTGAGTGACAGCGCCACCTACAGGCCTGGAGGCTGTAGCACAGCTCGGTCTGCGTTCTTCAAAACAACAAACCCCCGAGTCGTCTCGTCTCTTCAGGATGTCGACGCGTCGTCTGATCTGATGTTCGAAGACGGATTCAGATCGGAGGTTTTCCGTCGTTCACCCTTTAATAAAACCACACGTTCATAAAGAAACCACACTTCCTGCTGCTCCGGCCAATCAGAGCCAAATCCATCTGCTCTCAAACTCCACACTCAGAAACATCTCCACTCAAACGGAACTGAGACAAATCACCAATCATCGACATTTTGTGTCGAAGTCGATCGTTTCAATATTAAAACATATTTTCCCTCAAATATCAAAAGGACTTTCTGCAGTTAAGATGAAATAATGATTGATTGATTGATTTAATCAGATCAAATGATTGAGAACCAATTCTCATGAGCGAACATGAGCCGGTCAAGAGGAACAGATAATAAACAAAAACACAAATAAACAAACAAGTCAACAATCAATATAAACTTTATCAACTCAAACAAGTGATTCATGGTTTAAGTTCATTCTTATGTTTTGAAAGAGGAAACTGAAGTTTTGGATTTTTGAATCCAGTTTGAATCCAGTTTGAATCCAGTTTGACCAGAGACGTTTAAAGGTGCAGTGTGTGAAATGTGCCACACTGAGAAATCCAGAAAGGTCTGTGGCCACTGTTGAAGCTGACTCTGCAGTTTGTCTCAGGCCGGATTCGAACCTACAACCTCTGCCAAGTTTTCTTCACTGAGGCAGTAGCTCCACCTAGTGTTACAGCTGAAAAGTACCGTCAAGTCAAGCACACAGTTATGTGGGCCACGTTCCAACGTATTTTCCTAGCCTTTGCAGCGGCCAATGAACAGTGGTCCGTGGGCCACAGCCGGCCCGCGGGCCGCAGTTTGGACGGCCTTTATTTACAGCAGGAAAAGATGAAAGGATGAAAATCAGTTCTGTTCTTTGAAGCCTTGACTAACTTCTCTCCGGCTGCCGGAGCAGAAAGGAAATCATCCGGAGTTCGACCGAAGTGTTGACGAGTCGCCAAAGAAGTGGAAGCGCTGAATTCCTGCGCCGGCTCCCCGACCTGGAACAGTCCTTTGTTCTTTGAAAGAGTGGTTTTCACTTCCTGTCCTTTTCTTTCTTTTCTTTCCGGCTTCACGAGGACGAGGACAGAAGCTGCAGTTTCCCGAAGCTTCATTCATCATCACTTCTTCTTCCTCTTCTTCTATTTTTCTGCGCTTTCGGCAGCTCCGCTCTTTGAGGCTCCGCCCCCTCTGGCCAGAAGGCATCTGTTCCTCAACAACATCTGTTCCTCTCGCTCTCTTTCTCCCAGCATGCCGAGGGACAGGCAGCCTCTCCTGAGGGCGGCCCTTTGTGTGGCCCATTGTCAATTCCATCATTGTCTGTTGCCACAATGACACGGGGTTATAAATCCGCCGGCAGCAGCAGCAGCAGCAGCAGCAGCAGCAGCAGCAGCACAGACTCCACTGGCTGATGATTTACAGTTCTTCAGACCAGAACCTCACTGAGGGAAAAACGACGGTGGATTTAAAGACGTGAAATGAATTTAAGCTTCATCTTTACGTCAAAACAACAAAGTTTTAGCTGTTCATTCTTGTCAATCGGGGGGAAAATCTACAGTGCATTTAAAGGGCAAACACGTAACATTACGCGTGAGTAAATGAGGAAAACGAATTGTAGATATAATGTAAATGTATATTTTTAACGTACAGTGTTTTCTTCTACACGACGATTCCTCACATCACATGACTCCAAGTGAGAACGTTTCCGCTGTTTCGAGGTTTTTTGTTGTTTTTCAACCAGTTAGTAAAAAAACCACAGTTTATTTTTAATGGTGTGAAATTCACACTTTGAATGAAGAAGGTTTTCTGTTTTCCTCTTCCTGTGTTCACACGTCGCAGAGACGACGTTTGAGCGCCTTTGATTTTCTTCACGGAAAAAAAAACATTTGGAGGAGAAAAACTTTTTCCTTTGATACTTTTAGTTCACGTTAAGACACGTTAAGTTAAGACACGTTAAGTTAAGACACGTTAAGTTAAGACACGTTAAGTTCACATGTGAAAATGATAAAGATTCAGCTGCAGATCTTTGGAACAAAACGGCCGCTTGAAGGAGCAAACTCGTAAATTTACACTTTTAACGTAAAACGTTCTGATCTTCGAGATGATTCCTGTCCACAAGTCTCCAAACTACAACCTTCAGTTGTAACTACAAATCTAAACTAATCTTTATGGAAAAAGCCTCTAAAGACGTTAGTAGGAAAAAACTAATTGTGGATTAAAGGGTGAACACACTCATTTAGACTTTGAAGGTAAAACTTTCTTTGCTTCACTTGAAAACAGTTTTTGCTTCTAATCTTTGTGGAACAATCTTCTTTGAGCCAGTTATTTAAAAAACAAGGGCTTTAAAGAGCAAACACGTTTTTACTGAATACAACTATTCCGTCTTTGTGTTTCTGCTTGTATTTGCTGTAAAAGCTTCTAAAGTCGTTTTGGAGCCAAATGGGGAAAAAACTTGAGTTAATTTCAAGCACAAACACAAACGTTTACACATTTGATCCACGACGCAACGATTCCTGTTTTCAGGTCTTGAATCAGCAAAGTTTCCGAGCAAAAAGTTGTTTTTGACACAATCAAGAAAAAAACTCTGGAATTAAAGGTGAAATATGTCAATTGACTCTTTCCTGTAACTTGGAAACTCCCGTGAAGAAAAGGGGGCAGAAGAGGCCGCCCAGTGGGCGTGGCCTGGACACTGGAGTGAGTCCTGGAGCCATGAATTACCTGAGTCCCCCTGCAGGGGCAGAGGCAGGATGGTAAATCTAGCGCAGGGACATTGTTGTGGGTGAATAGAACCCGGCTCCCGTCTCCCGGGAGACACTTTCAACTTCTGGCAGCGGTGGACAGAGCGTCCATAGAAAAGCTCCCCATGTGGTCGCCAGGGGAAGACAACAGATGTTACTGATTAACTTTGCTCACGGACCCCGAAAGAAGAGTTGTTTTGTTCGGGGGGAAACTCGCAGATGGAGCAAAACAAAAAGAAAAGTCTGACGCCGTTAGCGCTTTTACATTTCCTGATATTTATTTGGAAAAATATTCTTGGCTAATTCCTTCATTGAAAAAGTGGTAAAGGAGACGGTAACATAACAATGTACAGTACAATCCCTCTTAAATAACATTTTCTTTCCAAAAAACAAAAAGTCCCGTTGACCTGAAGTGCCTTTGCAAAATATCATCATTAAAAAAGCAACTTAAATAATAATAACAAACATCACAAATATACAATACCCAATAAAAATAACACAAAATCATTAAATTAACTTAAATTAAATCATAAATCATAACTTTTTTCTCTTTTTTTCTTTATTTTACAAAAATCTGTATCAAAATTTTTTTTTTGTTCATTCATTAATTAAGACAAAATATTTTTTCATGTCCCCGAAACAGAAACATTGAAAAAAACAGGAAATAATAACGGACAATTCTATGTCATCACGGTGAAAAGGGTTTGGAGGCTCGGGGACGAAATCGCACTTCAGTTAACACAGTGATACATACACAGTTTTCACGGGTGTGGTGATGGGTTCACAGCCCACGAAGAACAGGCCACTATGGCCAAACATCCACCGTTTGGTGCAGGTCCTGCGCCCAGCGGCGGCGTGTGGGTTCCAGAAGAGGAGCGGGTGCAAATGTTGCAAAGCGTGGTGTCGTCGGCGTGACGGCGTTCCCTAACCCTTCAGAAAGCTAAGTGTGAGTTTACTATTCAACCGTAAACTTTCGTTTCTTTTATTCCCTTTCGACCCCTTCAGTTCTTCCTCCCACAGGCCGCCGCCGCTGCCTGCACTTTAGTTTCCAGTAGAGAACCAGCTCACTCTGAATATCAGTTAAAGGTCTCGTATCAGCAGCAGTCTGGAGGCGGGACGCCTCCCCCTGGGGTAAGAGCAGCATCTGAAGGAGCTTAAAAACTCTCCCATAGAGCAAAAGAGCAACGGGCGGCCCGGCGGAGGCTCGTTACACCTGGAGGACAGAAAGCACAGGGGGCGGAGTCAGCCGGGGCAGTGAGGTCACGGACACGGGCTCTGGCGCCGAAACCGGGAAGTGGAACTCACCTCGGTTGCAATTATACATTCGTCCTTCTCCTCCGACATCACAAACACAGATTTGTACTTGGTGTCCGCACATGCAGACATTTCTGGAGCTTTCTTTTCTGGCGCTTCGCTGTGGGAGAGAAAAACAAGACGTTAGCGTCGCGGCGATCGCGGCGTCGGAAACACGCCGGGTTGCGTTTCTTGGATGTTTTACCTTTTCGATCGTTTGCCGCGTTTCTCCTCGAACTCAAATGAGTCCAGGGACTGACACTTGTCCTCGCAGGCGGCCTCCAGCGCGCTCTCCTTGGCCGCCTGCTCGTAGTTGACCTCGCGTACGAGGTTGTAGTCGGCGGGCGGATGCCGGCTCTTGTAGCCGCTGCTGCTCCTCCCCGGCGAGGACCCTTCGTCGGGGTCGGCGCCGCAGAAGTCCATCTTCTTGTTGATGTTTTTGACGCCCGGCGTCGGCATCATGCTGACGGCCAGGTCCCGGTCGCTGCGGTGGCAGTTGTTGGTCAGGTTGTTTATCGTCTCTACCTCACCGCCGGTTTCGATCGGACCGCCGCGTTGGACTTTTGAACGGAAAAATCCAACGAGGACGGCGCAGCCCGCCAGCAGCAGGAGCACCAGGGCCACGCCGGACCCCACGGCCATCCAGGGAACCTCTGACCCCCGGATGGCGGCGTGCTCCGGGAGCAGGAACTGGCAGTTTCGGCCACCGTAACCAGGAACGCAGGCGCAGACGTAGCGGTTGTTCCTTTCGTGGCAGGTGGCGCCGTTGTGGCACGGGTTGTGCTCGCAGCGACTGATGGGGGAGCTGCAGTTCTGACCGGTGTATCCTGGCGGGCAGGTGCAGGTGTAGCCGTCGGGACCCTCCTGGCACGTCCCTCCATTCTGGCAAGGGTAGGCGGAGCACTCGTCGCCGGTATGGTCGCAGTTCATGCCGGTGAAGCCGTCGGGACACTGACACAGGTAGGAGTTGACCAGGTCCACACAGTGAGCACCTGAGGGCAGAGACAGGGGGCGGGGTTAGTGTTGAAGGGAGAAGGAGAAGAAGAAGAAGCGTGTTGGTGCGTCTCGGCTCTCACCGTTGGAGCAGGGGCTGGACGTGCAGTGGTCGATCTTCTTCTCACAGTTGAACCCGGCGTATCCCGTGGGGCACTGGCAGAAGTAGCCTCCGTCGGGGTTGTCGGCACAGCGCCCACCGTTGGAGCAGGGCCCGTCGGCACAGGTCATGGCGCTCTGCTCGCAGTGCTTGCCGTAGAAACCGTGAGGGCAGGTGCAGGTGTAGGTTTTCTCTGAATCCTGAGGAGGGAAACATGGTCAAGATCTTTCTGGCGAACGCCACAGGTACGTAAGTAGCCTCCTGAACGTGCTGCATTTTGTCCAGGTTTCGAATCGATTTGCAAATGTCAAGGTGAAGCGGCAAAGTCAGGACACCGTCCGCCAGAAGCAGCACTACCAAGTGGACCAATCACAGCTTTTGCTTTTGCTCCGGATCAACAAGTGGTTCTATTTTGTTGGGGCTACAGCAAAGGGATCTAAAGGTCAATACATACTTTGCGAGAACGAGAACAAAGTTCTTTCTGGCCAGGACATTTCACACTTCACAGGAAATGAGAGTGCAGAACAAATTTCTGACCAATCACACGACAGCTGTCGGACACAAGAACAAGGACGGAGTTCTGCCCTGATGATTGGCAGAACCTTGCCAATCATCAGCCTTTCAGCCCCGGGAGCAAGAACAAAGTGCCCCGTTCTTGCGGAGTTTGGATTGACCTTCGGTCTCTGGGTAGACTTTGGTGAAGTTGTGGTGCTGAACATATCTTTGGGGCTTTGGAGTGGATGTGCCGGGGGTCCGGCCCGTGACGGAGGTCCACAGCTGACACCGGGCCTGTGTTCTCGCTCCCACAGGATTCTCAGGAGACCCGAGACTCAGACTTACCGTGCAGCTCCCTCCGTTGCGACAGGGGTTTCCAGCACATTCGTTGACTTGGATCTCACAGCTGGCCCCCGTGAATCCGGGCCTGCAGGAACAGGTGTAGCTGCCCTGGCCCGTGTTGCTACAAGTGGCTCCATTCATGCAGGGCTTGTGGTGGGTGCAGTAGTTGAGATCTGGAAGGACACGGCAGCACATGTGGATTAGCCGCAGCACAACAACTGGCGGGACGACGGCAGAGAGACGCACAGGGTGTTTTTGTCCTTCAGCACACTCCCGTCTTTCTCCTCTTTCAGAGGTTTTGTGTTTCTGTCCTGGAACCAGCAGCAGCTGCTGCTCCGTTGTTGTTGTTTCTGACCCTGACTGGAGATCAGGTGACCTCTTCCTCCCTTCACTCCTCTCGCTCAGGCCTCCATACTAACTTTTTCTCGGCTTACCCAAAAGTTCTCTGTGAGTACCCTGTGTTCGCCTTCTTTCACCGTTCAAGCTAAGCTAGTTTCATCAGATACACGTGGACCCGATGAAAACCCGGGTTGAGCGCGGAGTCATGTGGACCTGGGTGTGACCACCCACACATTTTTGTTTCTTATGACAAATGTCTTTTTTAGGAAAAATGTTCAGCGATGACAAACCAGCGCGGAGGTGCGACTCGTCTCTCCTGGATCCATCTCCTCTCGGTACGTTTTGTTTTCTGAGGTTTCAACTCGATGTGAAAAAACTAAAATGTGCTCAATTTCCTCGACGGTCGCATTTTTTTGCGAATCGTGAGGAAAAACAATCATCTTTACTCGAACTCTGGACCAAAATGTTGACTTTAACTCTCTTCCTGTCTCTTCCATCGGCATCATCAGGTCTGGCCCCGCCCCCTCCGGCCCCTCACCTTGGTTACAGAAGAGCCCGCCCCAGCCCTCCTGACAGTTACACTGCCACGGCTGCTGGCAGGTCCCGTGCAGGCAGCCCGGGTACCGGATGCACTCGTCGCAGTAACGTCCTTTGAATCCCACTCGACACCTGTTGTCCAAAACAAGCAGAGCGGTGAGTCCACTCACACTTCGACCACTGGTTGATCAGGGAAGGGATTGGGGGCGGGGCTTACTTGCACTCTCCAGGTTTCTCACAGAAGCCGTGCTCCTCGTCGCAGCCGGGCAGACAGATCGCTGTGATCGAGAGAGAGAGAGAGAGAGAGAGAGAGAGAGAGAGACCTTTACAAACTCTTCACCTGAATCGAGTCGTTAAAGTTGAGGAAATAAGAGGGAGGGGCCAGGAGAAAGGAGGGGGCGGGGCTTCTGAACCTGTTCACTGTTACCTCCAGTGTCCTGATCACCATGAAAGAATGTTCTGCTTAACATAGTTCAGAGACAAAGGAGGGTGTGTGTGTGTGTGTGTGTGTGTGTGTGTGTGTGTGTGTACTCTGACACACACACACACACACAGGGAGAGAGAGAGAGCCCCTCAACCCACCACCCTCTTTTTTTCTTCTTCTCTGCGGGTCAAAACTCTTTTATTCATTCTCTGTGCGCGTGCACACACACACACACACACACACACACACACACACTCCCCTTAATGTCTCGGATTGGGGCAGATAAGAGAGGACAGCTGGCGAGTGTGTTGCCAGTGCGCGACAGCTGCTCCATTGTCTCCTCTGTGGCGGCAGCTGCCCACTTCAAACAATACAGGCCCCGCCTCAGCCAATCAGAGGCCGCGCCTCCGCGGGAGTAACGAATTGGAAGGGAGCATGTAAATTTATGGCACGCGTGAGATTATTCCCCAAAAACTTTCCTTAGAATAAATCAAGTGTGTGTGTGTGTGTGTGTGAGGGAAAGGCAGCAGCAGCGGGGGGGGGGGGGGGGGGGGGGGGTGTCCCCGGGGGGGGTGTTTACGCACAGTTCCTCTCTAACGGAACTTCTCACAGAATCAGGATTTGAACCCACAACCTCATCATCATATCGTTCTACTTTTTTTTATACTTTAAAAAGTAAAGTTTACAAACATTAAGTCCAACGACCAACTTTGTGTCCTGTTGTTTTTATGCAAATGAGGTTTGTTTCCTCCCGTTTTCACCGAACTCCCTTTTACACAGGAGTTCCCTCCTGAGACCCCTCACAGGATCTGGATCCGGACCCCTCACAGGATCTGGATCCAGACCATCACAGGATCTGGATCCAGACCTCTAACGGGATCTGGATCTGAGCCCGTCATAGGATCTGGATCCAGACCCCTCACAGGATCTGGATCCAGACCCCTCACAGGATCTGGATCCGGACCCCTCACAGGATCTGGATCCGGACCCCTCACAGGATCTGGATCTGAGCCCGTCACGGGATCTGGATCCGGACCCCTCACAGGATCTGGATCCGGACCCCTCACAGGATCTGGATCTGAGCCCATCACGGGATCTGGATCCGGACCCCTCACAGGATCTGGATCCGGACCCCTCACAGGATCTGGATCCGGACCCCTCACAGGATCTGGATCCGGACCCCTCACAGGATCTGGATCCAGACCTCTAACGGGATCTGGATCTGGACCCCTCACAGGATCTGGACCCCTCACATGAAGGACTGCTCCTTAAACCACTTTGAAGTTTAAAGCTTCTTCATCCACTTTCTTTAAACCTCGTCTTCACTGTGGAACATTTCTGAATCTGTCTCTGGCACAAACCGGATGTGGATCCAGACCCAACCTACACGTGACGTCACTACACCACTGCTTTGTATGTTTTGAACCCTCTGAGCTGTTCAAAGACACAGATCAAAGCCGCCTTTGATCCTCCATCACCTCTCGGACACAGTTCAACTCTCGCCCGGACTCACGCTCGGTGCAGTACTGTCCCTTCCAGCCGGCGTCGCACACGATCTCCCCGCGCTCCCCGCAGGTGAAGTGGCCGAAGGCGTCGTCCCGGGGCCGGCAGAAGACCGAGCAGCCGTCCCCGTAGTAGTGCTCGTCGCACACGAACCGGTAGGAGTACTTGAGCTCCGTCCTGCCGCCGGAGTGCAGGTCCTGGGACCAGTCCTCGCCCACGGTCAGGTGCCTCTGCGTGGTCATGGTGCTGATGACGCGCTCCGGGTTTTCTGGAGGAGACAGGGACGCGGTTAGAGAAGCTGCGTGCGCGTGCGCGCGCGCGAGAGGAGCAGGCGTGAGGTGGACGGCCCCGGGCCCTCACCTGTGGAGAGGTCGTCTCTGGAGTCCGTGTGAAAGGCCTCGATGATCAGAGAGAAGGTCCCCTGGGAACCACACACACACACACACACACACACACACACACACACACACACACACACACACACACACACACACACACACACGGCTTCGTGAGACAGGTGGTCGGCGTGGGCACGCGCAGATAACATCACGCGCAGCTCCCGAGGCCACAGGCAGAAAAGCCGGTCTGAGGAAACCCGACCCCCGCAGACGCCCCGCGCCCCGCAGCTGGCACCCTGCGCCTTTTACGCACGGATTTACGCGCCTCCTCCTCCTCCTCCTCCTCCTCCATCATCTCGCGCACTTACCGGCCACGTGAAGCCGAAGTTCATCCTGATGGGGTTGGTGAAGGAGCTCTCCGGGATGACGTCAGGCACCTGGAAGGAGTTGGAGCCCAGGACCGGCGTCACGGCGCCGCCGTAGGTGCAGGGAGGCTCCGGGGAGGCGTTGGGTTGGTAATGTTTGAGACAGATCCTGAAGAAGGTTTTACATTCACACTGCTGCTGCTGCTGCTGCTGCTGCTGCTGCTGCTGCTGGTAGGAGGAGGTCAGACCTCCTCCTCCTCTACAACAGTTCCGGTTTCCCTGAGCTCCTTTTTTATTCAGGAACTCCTGAAGCTTCAGCTCAAACACTCCTGAACACCAACCCTGCGGAGGAGGAGAGGGTCAGTGTGTGTGTGTGTGAGTGTGTGTGTGTGTGTGTGTGTGTGTGTGTGTGTGTGTGTGTGTGTGTGTGGATCTTACCTGGCTCAACAACACGCACATGACGGTGAGAGTCAGCAGGATGACGCGGCCCATCTTCAATAAATACGTCATAAATAAAGAATAAATAAATAAAGGTGGATTGAACCGGTGGTGGTGATGGTGACAGACTCGGGTGGGGGGTGGGGGGGCTCCCCCTCCTCCTCCTCCTCCTCAAACCCTCATTGAGCTCCGGCCTCTCTCCTCAGCTGCTGCCGCTCATGTCCGGAGCAGGAATAGGATCGAATCCCTCTCAACCAAACGGAACCAATCAACAGAGACGGATGAAGAACGGGGGGCGGGGAGGGGGGGGGGGCTCAGTCCTGCGGTTCCTCCAGAGAAAGTTAATCCAGAGCTGAGTCCAGGTCCTGGTCTAACCCGAGTCCAGATTCGTCAGTGGTCCATGCTTCCTTGCCTCCTTGCTTCCTTTCCTCGTCCCTCCCTCGTGTGTCCTCTGTGAAGTGTCTGCAGCCTCAGGCCGCTCAGACCTTTATATACGGCCCTGACACATGCTATGGTAATCACATGCAAATGGAGGCTCCTCCCCCTTTTCCTCCTCCTCCTCCCCAATCTGGCTCTGGTCTCCCCCACAATGGGCTCCACCCCCCCCCCCCCCCCCCCCCCCCCCTAACTGCAGCTCTGGAACATGTGAAGCACCAACACAAAGCTGAAGATGTACAAGTATTTTTCTCTGGATGAAAATGAACTGTTCTTTTTGAAATGATTGTTTTCAGTGGGAGGAGACTTCCGGTCAGATCTGGATCTGGATGGTGATTGGTTCATTAGAGATTTGGATCAAAGTGTTTCAAACAGTTAAACTAAACAAAGTGGGATCAAAGTTTAGGATCAACTCTTCTTCGACTTCCTGTATGAAGTTAATTTTGTTTGTTTTCTTGGGGGGCGGGGTTTAGGGTTCAGGGTTTAGGGTTCAGGGTTCAGGGTTCAGGGTTTAGGGTTCAGGGTTCAGGGTTTAGGGTTTAGGGTTCAGGGTTTAGGGTTCAGGGTTTAGGGTTTAGGGTTCAGGGTTTAGGGTTTAGGGTTCAGGGTTTAGGGTTTAGGGTTCAGGGTTTAGGGTTTAGGGTTCAGGGTTTAGGGTTTAGGGTTCAGGGTTTAGGGTTTAGGGTTCAGGGTTTAGGGTTTAGGGTTCAGGGTTTAGGGTTTAGGGTTCAGGGTTTAGGGTTTAGGGTTCAGGGTTTAGGGTTTAGGGTTCAGGGTTTAGGGTTTAGGGTTCAGGGTTTAGGGTTTAGGGTTCAGGGTTTAGGGTTTAGGGTTCAGGGTTTAGGGTTTAGGGTTCAGGGTTTAGGGTTTAGGGTTCAGGGTTTAGGGTTTAGGGTTCAGGGTTTAGGGTTTAGGGTTCAGGGTTTAGGGTTTAGGGTTCAGGGTTTAGGGTTTAGGGTTCAGGGTTTAGGGTTTAGGGTTCAGGGTTTAGGGTTTAGGGTTCAGGGTTTAGGGTTTAGGGTTCAGGGTTTAGGGTTTAGGGTTCAGGGTTTAGGGTTTAGGGTTCAGGGTTTAGGGTTTAGGGTTCAGGGTTTAGGGTTTAGGGTTCAGGGTTTAGGGTTTAGGGTTCAGGGTTTAGGGTTTAGGGTTCAGGGTTTAGGGTTTAGGGTTCAGGGTTTAGGGTTTAGGGTTCAGGGTTTAGGGTTTAGGGTTCAGGGTTTAGGGTTTAGGGTTCAGGGTTTAGGGTTTAGGGTTCAGGGTTTAGGGTTTAGGGTTCAGGGTTTAGGGTTTAGGGTTCAGGGTTTAGGGTTTAGGGTTCAGGGTTTAGGGTTTAGGGTTCAGGGTTTAGGGTTTAGGGTTCAGGGTTTAGGGTTTAGGGTTCAGGGTTTAGGGTTTAGGGTTCAGGGTTTAGGGTTTAGGGTTCAGGGTTTAGGGTTTAGGGTTCAGGGTTTAGGGTTTAGGGTTCAGGGTTTAGGGTTTAGGGTTCAGGGTTTAGGGTTTAGGGTTCAGGGTTTAGGGTTTAGGGTTCAGGGTTTAGGGTTTAGGGTTCAGGGTTTAGGGTTTAGGGTTCAGGGTTTAGGGTTTAGGGTTCAGGGTTTAGGGTTTAGGGTTCAGGGTTTAGGGTTTAGGGTTCAGGGTTTAGGGTTTAGGGTTCAGGGTTTAGGGTTTAGGGTTCAGGGTTTAGGGTTTAGGGTTCAGGGTTTAGGGTTTAGGGTTCAGGGTTTAGGGTTTAGGGTTCAGGGTTTAGGGTTTAGGGTTCAGGGTTTAGGGTTTAGGGTTCAGGGTTTAGGGTTTAGGGTTCAGGGTTTAGGGTTTAGGGTTCAGGGTTTAGGGTTTAGGGTTCAGGGTTTAGGGTTTAGGGTTCAGGGTTTAGGGTTTAGGGTTCAGGGTTTAGGGTTTAGGGTTCAGGGTTTAGGGTTTAGGGTTCAGGGTTTAGGGTTTAGGGTTCAGGGTTTAGGGTTTAGGGTTCAGGGTTTAGGGTTTAGGGTTCAGGGTTTAGGGTTTAGGGTTCAGGGTTTAGGGTTTAGGGTTCAGGGTTTAGGGTTTAGGGTTCAGGGTTTAGGGTTTAGGGTTCAGGGTTTAGGGTTTAGGGTTCAGGGTTTAGGGTTTAGGGTTCAGGGTTTAGGGTTTAGGGTTCAGGGTTTAGGGTTTAGGGTTCAGGGTTTAGGGTTTAGGGTTCAGGGTTTAGGGTTTAGGGTTCAGGGTTTAGGGTTTAGGGTTCAGGGTTTAGGGTTTAGGGTTCAGGGTTTAGGGTTTAGGGTTCAGGGTTTAGGGTTTAGGGTTCAGGGTTTAGGGTTTAGGGTTCAGGGTTTAGGGTTTAGGGTTCAGGGTTTAGGGTTTAGGGTTCAGGGTTTAGGGTTTAGGGTTCAGGGTTTAGGGTTTAGGGTTCAGGGTTTAGGGTTTAGGGTTCAGGGTTTAGGGTTTAGGGTTCAGGGTTTAGGGTTTAGGGTTCAGGGTTTAGGGTTTAGGGTTCAGGGTTTAGGGTTTAGGGTTCAGGGTTTAGGGTTTAGGGTTCAGGGTTTAGGGTTTAGGGTTCAGGGTTTAGGGTTTAGGGTTCAGGGTTTAGGGTTTAGGGTTCAGGGTTTAGGGTTTAGGGTTCAGGGTTTAGGGTTTAGGGTTCAGGGTTTAGGGTTTAGGGTTCAGGGTTTAGGGTTTAGGGTTCAGGGTTTAGGGTTTAGGGTTCAGGGTTTAGGGTTTAGGGTTCAGGGTTTAGGGTTTAGGGTTCAGGGTTTAGGGTTTAGGGTTCAGGGTTTAGGGTTTAGGGTTCAGGGTTTAGGGTTTAGGGTTCAGGGTTTAGGGTTTAGGGTTCAGGGTTTAGGGTTTAGGGTTCAGGGTTTAGGGTTTAGGGTTCAGGGTTTAGGGTTTAGGGTTCAGGGTTTAGGGTTTAGGGTTCAGGGTTTAGGGTTTAGGGTTCAGGGTTTAGGGTTTAGGGTTCAGGGTTTAGGGTTTAGGGTTCAGGGTTTAGGGTTTAGGGTTCAGGGTTTAGGGTTTAGGGTTCAGGGTTTAGGGTTTAGGGTTCAGGGTTTAGGGTTTAGGGTTCAGGGTTTAGGGTTTAGGGTTCAGGGTTTAGGGTTTAGGGTTCAGGGTTTAGGGTTTAGGGTTCAGGGTTTAGGGTTTAGGGTTCAGGGTTTAGGGTTTAGGGTTCAGGGTTTAGGGTTTAGGGTTCAGGGTTTAGGGTTTAGGGTTCAGGGTTTAGGGTTTAGGGTTCAGGGTTTAGGGTTTAGGGTTCAGGGTTTAGGGTTTAGGGTTCAGGGTTTAGGGTTTAGGGTTCAGGGTTTAGGGTTTAGGGTTCAGGGTTTAGGGTTTAGGGTTCAGGGTTTAGGGTTTAGGGTTCAGGGTTTAGGGTTTAGGGTTCAGGGTTTAGGGTTTAGGGTTCAGGGTTTAGGGTTTAGGGTTCAGGGTTTAGGGTTTAGGGTTCAGGGTTTAGGGTTTAGGGTTCAGGGTTTAGGGTTTAGGGTTCAGGGTTTAGGGTTTAGGGTTCAGGGTTTAGGGTTTAGGGTTCAGGGTTTAGGGTTTAGGGTTCAGGGTTTAGGGTTTAGGGTTCAGGGTTTAGGGTTTAGGGTTCAGGGTTTAGGGTTTAGGGTTCAGGGTTTAGGGTTTAGGGTTCAGGGTTTAGGGTTTAGGGTTCAGGGTTTAGGGTTTAGGGTTCAGGGTTTAGGGTTTAGGGTTCAGGGTTTAGGGTTTAGGGTTCAGGGTTTAGGGTTTAGGGTTCAGGGTTTAGGGTTTAGGGTTCAGGGTTTAGGGTTTAGGGTTCAGGGTTTAGGGTTTAGGGTTCAGGGTTTAGGGTTTAGGGTTCAGGGTTTAGGGTTTAGGGTTCAGGGTTTAGGGTTTAGGGTTCAGGGTTTAGGGTTTAGGGTTCAGGGTTTAGGGTTTAGGGTTCAGGGTTTAGGGTTTAGGGTTCAGGGTTTAGGGTTTAGGGTTCAGGGTTTAGGGTTTAGGGTTCAGTGTGTGTGTGTGTGTGTGTGTGTGTGTGTGTGTGTGTGTTTTCTCTCTCCCCTCCCCTCTGCCCTCCCTCTATATCATTCTCTCACTCCCTTTCCTCACTTTTCCTCTTTTTCCTCGGATTCCTTCGTGTAAACCACAAATCGGTGGAACGACTCCCACTCAGGAGGAGGGGCGGGGCTTGTTGTTGTTGTCGCGGTGATTTAAAGCTTAAAGGTGCAGTGTGTGCGATTCCGCTCATTTTTGTTACTTCTAAAAAATATGACCAAACAATAACATCCTGACATTTTCATGAATTTATAATCACCTGCACGTGTGATTGTCTCTCCATTTCCCTCTTTACGGGGGCGGCCATGTTTTTTTTACAGTAGTGACAGTGGACGCACTCAATATCTTTTGAAGTGTAACAACAACTGAAGTCGGCCACAGGTTCTCCTCATGTTCAGAAGGGTGAGGTGATGGAGACAACATGTAACTTCACCACTAGAGGTCACCAAACCTTACACACTGCACCTTTAAAATGATCAACTTTAGAGGAGAATTAAGAGTGTGTGTGTGTGGGGGGGGGCGGGGGGGGGGCAGAGCAGTGGAGTCCAGGTGGTGGGGGGGGGGGGGGGGGGGGGGGGGGGGGGGGGGGGGGGGGGGGGGGGGGGGGGGGGGCAGAGCAGTGGAGTCCAGGTGGTGGTTAAGCGTCATGCATATGGTCCATTGTCAGGACAGATCAGCTTAGAGTTTCCCTCAGTGACGGGTTCCAATCCCAGTAATGGACGGGAGCTAAACCCAACTTTCAAAATGACACAGGTCCTCCCTGATACTGACACTGTGTGTGTGTGTGTGTGTGTGTGTGTGTGTGTGTGTAGTTAGGGTAGATAAGGTGTGTTTGGGGAAGCTTTTACTAATCTGGATGTTGGATAGAAGCTTTAAACCTCCATCTTATTAGATTCAAAGCTCCACAGACACTTATCCTAATCATGTATATCTCCTTTTACGAAAAGTGATGGAGTTTTAAAGGTGCAGTGCGTAAGATTTCTGTTACTTCTAAAAATATTACAAAACAACCACATACTGACATTTTCATGACTTTACAATCTGCTAAATGTTTTCTTTTTTTTCCATTAACCCTAAAAGCAGCCCATGAATGCATATGTGCACGAGGAGCGGCTCCTCTTTACGGGGGCGGCCATGTTTTTGCAGTCTCCTGCCTGTCGAGAGGAGTGAGGGTGGGGCGATGTCACCAAACCTGACACACCGCACCTTTAACGGCAGCGCCTGAACTCACCTGCAGGAGGATCTTGTTCCCGTCGTAGTCCTCCGTCTGCCAGCGGACCTCGCTGATGGGGCTGCACGGGTTGGGCAGCAGCGGCACCAACACGCCCACGTCCCGCACCCGCACCTCCATCACCGCCGACTCCAGCGCCGAGGGGGCGTGGCCTCGCGGCAGCCTCTTGAAGGACAGCTGGATCTCCATGTCCGGGTTGGAGTAAACCACGAAGAAGCAGAAGTCGTCCTTCTTCTGCGCCAGGCGGCGCCGCAGCAGCAGCTTGTACAGACGCACCATGTCGCCGTAGTTCTCGTGCCGGCAGTAGACGGTGAAGCGCACGATCTCCTTCCCATAATGCACCTGTCGCACCGCCCACAGCGGCGTGCCCGGCGACAGCGTGAAGAAGTCCTGGCTGCACGGCGACAGGGGGAGCATCCGCCGGCCGTTGCTGACCTTCTCGGTGTGGTGGTAGCTCCACGGCGGCCGCTGCAGGGCGCGGTGCAGCATCAGGATCTGCTCCTCGCCGCCGTCGCCGCCGCCATACGCCTCCTGGAGGAAGAGGATGACGGCGACGGCGGGCTGGCAGGACCCCGCCGCCGCCGCCGCCGCCGCCGCCACCGGGCCGCCGTTCTGGTGGTGCTTGGAGCGGAGGGAGACGGACGCTCGCTCCGAGACCCTGAAGAGCTGCAGCTCGGGGTGGACCCACGCCAGCACGGCGTCGGCGGCGTGCTGCAGGAACTTGCCCTGGCCGGGGTCGGCGATGAGGTGGACGCTGACGAGGAACGGGTCCTGGAGCTCGCACATGGAGAACTCACCTCCACGCGGGAGGTCAGGGAAGAGACGGAGGACAGGGAGAGAGGAGAAGAGGGAGGGACAGTCAGTTTCTGTGAGCTCATCTGCCCACTCAAATATTCAACTATCTAATCCATCCATCCATCCATTCATTCATCCATTCATCCATCCATCCATCCATCCATCCATTCATTCATTCATCCATCCATCCATCCATCATCCATCTATCCTCTACTCATCTATCCATTCAACTATCTAATCCATCCATCCATCCATTCATTCATTCATCCATCCATCCATTCATTCATCCATCCATCCATTCATTCATCCATCCATCCATCCATCATCCATCTATCCTCTACTCATCTATCCATTCAACTATCTATTCAGGTGCACTGCACCTTTAACTCTGTTTTTCTCTCTCTCTCTCTCTCTCTCTCTCTCTCTGTTTTTTTCTGTCTGTGTTTACTGCCTCACCCCCCCCCCCCCCTGGGGCGCATGGGGGTGGGAGGGGCTTAGAGGGGGCTCCTCAGTTAAGGATCATTAGCGCCATTAGCAGGTCATTAGTGAAGCCAGAGGAATGTTCCGGCGCACAGCGGGAGCGATGCATTCAGGTGTAGCTTCCTCCATGAACCCCCGACCCAGAAACGCTCTGCACCCCCCCACCCCCCACCCACCCCCACCACAGGTACAAACAACTACCTGATGTTTTCATCCTCACATGTTGCCAGTGACAAAAATGTCTGCTTCAAAAAAAAAAAAACAGATTAATATTTTTTCCTACTTTTTTATTTTTTTAATTTTTTTAACACAAACGTCTTGAACAACTTCGGCCCTGTTCAAGCTGATTTTGAGGATTTTAAAATTGTATGTAAATGTATTTTTATTTTTTATTTTTCATTAACAAATTAAAACAGATGAATAATAATAATACTTTTGTTTCGCAGTATTCAGGTGGTCTGCAAAAAAAAAACTTTGCCATTGGCCCAAAGAGACACAAAGACAGATAAAGAGGTGAAATCTGCTCATTTGGACAAAGATGTCCACAGTGATGCACGAGGGATGAACACGCGAACGAGATCTCCTCCGTTTGCGTTTCCCTGGCTCCTTATCGGACGTCTCCAGGGGGATTCGACCCCTGTAGGAAAATGCCGGGCAGCGACACACACACACAGTCTCCTCTGTCTGAGGGACAGCAGAGCGTTTGAGCGCTGCCAGAGAAAAGCTCCATGAGACACATGAGATGTCCCAAACCGGGACAGGTTCCCTCTCATGAGTCCCGCCGGCCTTTGAGCAAAAGGACGGGTTTCTAACCGCAGCAAAGAGAGGTGACATTTCCCAAATGTTAGGGATCGGGTTCCGCTGACACGTCGATAAAATGGGCATCAGAGGTGGAAGGACACACGATACACAGGAAACAGAGGGTGGACTTGATATATCTGAATCTTTTCTGAGAAAAACAATGTACATTACTTTTTTTACGTAAAAAGTGCAAAAAAGGAAAACAAGTTCAAAAGCTGATTTTATTTTGAAATTCTTTCTTAAACTTGGTTTAACTGAGTTTAATGTATAAACATACATTATATGTTACATACATACATATGCATAGATACATATATGTACGTATATATATGTATATGTGTGTAAATATACACATAAGTATATATACAGAATGTACACACACACAGAGGGTGTGTACATATAAATACATATATATATATATATATATATATATATATATATAGCAGCTCAACTTCCTGTCCAGTGATATAAATAAAAACCTTTGTTTCTGGCAAGAAGTGCAACTTGTGGCTTTTACTTTGAAATTTGCACAGGAAGTAACAGTAAACCTGTGGACGGGAGTCACACTGAGCCCAGCAGAGTGAGTCTCTTGACTCACTCTACTGGTGAGAAAGAGGTATGACAGGCTCCAGGAAATACGAGATGAGAAGAACGGCGAGTTTGGAGGATCTGTTGTGAACAGATTCAGGAAGGAGTTCAAACCACAACACGGACTCATGACATCATGTGGCTCAGTGCATCTAATGAGATGAAGAAGGCAGCATCAGTGCAGATAAGCTGCGTGGCGCGCACGCGCACACACACACACACACACACACACACACACACACACACTCAGTACCATGTTCATTAACATCTGTCCGATCCCATTAAAGTCATTGTCCACCTCCTTCACATGGATCAGGTATTAGCAGCAAACACAGGGATGATGGTGACCAGGTACTTCATGTACTACACTGTCCTGTTACACACACACACACACACACACACACACACACACACGTATATATACACACAGCATATATACTTACACACACACATATATACCTCTGATTTATATATATATATATAAATACACACACACAGAAAAATAATGAAGAATAAAAAAATACCCTCCACTTGTTTCCGTGCGCCCGACTCGCTGGGATCCATCCCTCTGTGGGTTCAGGGGATTAGACCCGAATCTAAGTTCAGGGTCTGGACCGAAGCCACACACACGTTCATTTCTGCCTGATCCCATTAGAACCTCCATCCATCCACCTGACGCTTTAAACCCTCAAACTACCATTTGAAACATGTGGACGGCTGGAATCCAGTTAAGATGTTTACATTCCGGGGCCACGCCTCCTGGGCCACGCCTCCTGGGCCACGCCTCCTGGGCCACGCCTCCATCAGCAAGCTGAAGAACCTGCAGTTCACAAGGCGGCCACTTGAGGCTGCCTCCAAAAGTGAGTCGATCTCCATAGTGAGTTTTTTTTTTACTCGCTCATCTTTATTCTATCATGGTTTGAAAGTGGGCGTGGCCTCTTGAGTGACGCCTGCCACAGTGCGCCCAGCCCAAGCTCAACCTCCGCTCCACCTCTTTTACCCAGGAAGTGGGAGGAGTTAGGCATCAGCAAGATGGCGGATAAAGTGAACCGCCCACTATGAGCCTAGTACGCACTCAAAGCAGAAACCTGTGGCTGACGTCATGGATGCTACGTATTAAAGGTGCAATGTGTAAAATTCTCGGTACATTTTTTTAGGACTCAAATAAAAAAAAAAACAATTATATCAAGGCATTTTTACAAATCACCTCAATGTATGACTTGCTTTTTACATAACCCCATAAATTGAGCCCTTTAATGTGTATTGACATCAGGAGCGGGTCCTCTCTATGGGGGCGGCCATGTTTGAGTGGACGTACTTTGCATATCTTGATCTTTAACGACAACTGAAGTCTGACCTGAAGTTCTCCTGCGGTGAGGGAGAGGTGATGGACACAACATGCACCGATAGATGTCACCAAATCTTACACACTGCACCTTTAAGCATTAAAGGGGATCTGGAACCAAGCAGAATAAATGAGAGATTAAGTCACTCCCCCCAAATCCTGCGCAGGGTGTTTGTGTGTAAAGCTCTGGAGGAGTGTGTCTCTAAGCTCTTAATCCACTCCAGTCTTCAGGCCGATGCTCCGGTTCCACACACACACACACACACAAGCACACACACACACACACACACACACGCACGCACGCACGCACACACACAAATACACACACGTACAGACGTGTGCACACACACACGTGTACACGCCTGCATGTGCGCACACGCCTGCTTGCCCACACACATACACACACACACACACGCGCACAAGCCTGCGTACACACACACACACATACACACACACACACACACAATCAATTTGCTGCATTATGGGTCGGCCTCTTCTCTCACACTCGTAAACGTTTACCTTCGCTAAGTGTTAACCTGCAACACATGCGCGCCGCCGTGCGCACGGACGATGACGTGACATTTAACAACACGCCTTCCAGTGGCCGCGCTACATATGAGAGTGATTAGTGTGTGTGTGTGTGTGTGTGTGTGTGTGTGTGTGTGTGTGTGTGCAGTCACAGCTTTAGCTCTGCCCTCCATGCAAGTCAAAACAACTGAAGGGGGAAATTCAAGAAGGGGCCCCTCTCTTTTTGTCGTCTGGGTAAAAAAACTTTTTTTTTAAAGTTCATAATTCACTTCTGCTTGTGCCAAAGAAATGAAATGAGTGTAAGGTGGAGTTCTTTCTTAAAGGTTTGGTTTTCAGGCCAAACACTTTGCACTGTGATGCAGAAGGAGCCAGGTCTCCAACGTAAACTCACTTTATGGCTCAATCAAAGGAAACGGTGAATACGAGACGATGAGTTACGACACTGTTCTGTTCAAAAAGGAAAATGGACGGCGAGACCCTGAACCACATGTCACTTTATATTTTGAAGTGTTTGAAATGGTTTCGGAGCAGTTCATTCATTTAGATTTCTTCATTACAGTGACATGGAGGAACCAATCAGGAGCTTCGTCCTGTTGAAGGAGGTAAATGCGTCAGCATCACCTCATTGTTTTTTTGAAAGAAAAAAAAAACACACAGTGTGAGAATTGGCATCAAGTGCTGTTCTTCGCCACCCTGCAATACCATTTTTCACCACTATGGTGCTCAATCATGGAGTATGTCATGATCACTTCCTGTACTCATTTCAAAATAAAAGCCCTGGGCGTACTAAAGATCTTCTGAGTTTTAAAGACAACTGAAGTCGACCACAGCTTCTCCTCATGTTCAGAGGAGTGAA
>JAFBJT010109836.1:7419-19133 GCA_016785325.1 Chascanopsetta lugubris
TGAATGAAAGTAACAAAACATTTATTACATCTAGAAAAATAAGTAAAATCTGTATTTTCTTTCTCTGAACCTCCTAAAATAAATAAAGTGAATCTGACATGAGTTCAGTGATGTCACTTCTTAGTCACAGACTCTGAATAAAAAGGTGAATTTAACAATTCCAAATCTGCTGAAATGCCATTTGCTGTCAATGAAGGAAAATATTAAAAGTCAAGTGAAGCTGTAAAGAGTTTGCGAGGACTGAAGAGAGGAGAACAAGGATGTAGACACAGTCTGTGAGTCAACGGTTTAATCTTAGATAGCTGATTAATAATCAGTCAAATTACATTGAATTAAACAAAAAATAAACCAAAAGTGCAAAAATAGTCAAATGATGACAATACGAGGAATGAGAACCCGAGGGATAAACTCATGCTGTGAAGATGTTTTTAAAAACATGGCTCCTAACGTGTGTGAATCCTCATGTGGGTTGTCAGGTGACCTTTGGTGACGAAGCCTTTCTTACATGTGTTGCAAGAAAACGGCCTCTCGCCCGTGTGAGTCCTCATGTGAACTTTAAAATGTTCCACTGTTACAAAACTCTTCTGACACGTTGGGCAAGAAAATGGCTTCTGGTCCATGTGAACCAACATGTGGGCTTTCAAATGACTGCGTGTGAAAAATCGCTTCTGGCATGTTTCGCAAGAAAACGGCCTCTCGCCCGTGTGAGTCCTCATGTGAACTTTAAAATGTTCCACTGTTACAAAACTTTTCTGACACGTTGGGCAAGAAAATGGCTTCTGGTCCATGTGAAGCAACATGTGGGCTTTCAAATGACCGCGTGTGAAAAATCGCTTCTGGCATGTTTCGCAAGAAAACGGCCTCTCGTCGGTGTGAGTTCTCGTGTGGACTTTCAAATGATCGGCTTCGGTGAAACTCTGTCCACGTACTTTGCAGATGTGAGGTTTCCCACCTTTGTGGATTCTCACGTATGTTTTCAATAGGTGATCAAACATGAGAACTTTACCACAAGTGTCACGTTTGTAAGGTGGTTCAGTATCGGAGTCAAACCTCAGGCGTTTTCCGCATCGTTCACATGTGAAAATCCTCTGGATTGTATCAGAGTCTGAAGTCTCTGTCCTCTCTGACGAGGAGCAGTTAGATCCTGAATCCACAGGATCCTGATCTTGACTCTCAGCTACCAGTGGGTGAAAAGAGGGTTCTGCTTCTCTGTGGACACTTTCCTCACAACCAGGGCTCAACACGAAGGCATCAGCCTCCTGCTTCGGTTCCAGCTGCTCTCCCTCCGGACTGATGCGGATCTCCTCCGGCTCCTCTCTGATCTGTGGTGGATCCTCTGGGTCCAGACTGGACTTCATCTCTTGTTTACAGAGCTGTGGGTCAGTGGGAACCTCCTCCTCCTTACACCCGTGCTGCGGTGGGAAGTCTGGACCAACAGAGAGAAACAACACAAAGGTCATAACTTTGATCATTCGAGAAAAACCACATTCAGGACCAGCTTTGAAAAGTAGCGAGAAACACAAGTGGCCGTTTAGCGCCACGTATTGTTGCCTGTGCCGCTCCTCGGGGATCCCCGGGCCCTCCCGGTGCTGTCGGTCCCCTGGCGGGTCGAGCGGTGAGTCTGTGCCCTCTGACTCGTGTCGCGGCCGATGGATGATGAAGTCCAGCGCGCGCAAACACACACACACACACACACACACACACACACACACTCCGCCTCACATACACCCACGCTCAGCAGTTAGCTTCAAGACGGTAGCGTGGCCATGGCTCGGGTAAATAGTATGAAAGCAGTCAGTTCAGGTTCGCTCCAGGCTTTGAGAGAGTCGATCGCTCAGAGACCAACTGCTGCTGCTGAGGAAATCTTCTCCGTGCTGGAAAACACCGTGGTCCAGCACGAAGAGGAGGTGGATCGTCAGCGCAGACTGTTGGAACTCGCGTGGAAACCTGAAGTCGAACTAAACCGGAGGAGTGTGAATGTATGAATGAATGTACAGGAGGACTGAACCGGTCCGAGCTGCTCCATAGTCAGACATGACAAAACAAAACAAGTCAACCACAAAACCAGATGCAGGGAAGATCATCTCTGCTCAATCAAACAGTTTGTGTTGGTTCTTAACTTCCAAAGCTTTTGTCGTATCTGAAACTAAATGGTAGTTAGTTGTGACCTCTGTGTGGTTTCTCTTTGTTGGTGCAGACTTCCCACAGCAGCGCGAGTGTAAGGAGGAGGAGGAGCTTCTCACTGACCAGGACAGGAAGTCCAGTCCAGACCAAGAGGATCCAGATCCAGCACAGATCAGAGAGGAGCTGGTGGAAATCTGCACCGGGAGGGAGGGAGGGAGGGCGAGCAGCTGGAACTGAAGCAGGAGAAGGATCTTAATGTTCACTCTGGATTATGAGGAAAGTGTCCACAGAGAGGTGGAACCAGACGGTGACCACCAGCTCCTCTCTCAGAACTCTGCTGTGGCCGAGAGTCACAATCAGATTCATCTGGATTCAGGATCTGACTCCACATCAGACACAGACCCTGACCTCAGCAGAAGCAAACATGTGGATTCAGGATCAGTTAGAAATGAAGAATCAGATCCACAGACCCCGCCCATCGCAGAGATCAGCTCTGATGCTCAAACAAAGACAAGGGATTTCATATGTCAAACATGCGGACTCACACCGGCGAGAAACCCTATCATTGTCACCGGTGTGAGAAAAGTTTTGCATGTGGCGACATCTTGAAGGTTCACCGGCGAACACACACGGGCGAGAAGCCGAACGCCTGCGAATCCCGCGGGAGGAGACTCACCGACATCTCGGCCTTAAATCAACATATGACCACTCACGCGCGAGCGGCCATATTTGTGCAACACATGCGGGAAGCGTTTGGTACGTGGGAGTGTCCTGAAAGTCCACACGAGGGCGCACTCGGGGGAGAAACCCTATCTTTGCAGAACTTGTGAGAAAAGTTTCGTGAGCAGTGACATTTTGAAAGTTCACGTGCGGAGCCACACGGGGGGAAACCGTACGCCTGCAGCGCGTGTGGGAAACGCTTCAGCAGGAAGTCGGCTCTGCGCGACCATGCGAGGGTCCGCGCGAGGGTCCGCGCGGGAGAGAAACCGTACAACTGAGACACATGTGGGAGATGTTTCGCCTGCAGCCGCGACATGAGGATTCACGCGAGGACCCACGCGGCAGAGAAGCCGTCTTCCTGCCACACGAGCCAGAGACGTTTCCCCCGTGGATATTACATGAAGCTTCACGTGAGGCGCCACGCGGGCGAGAAGCCACACAGCTGCAGTATCTGTGGCAAAAGATTCCCTCAGCCATCAGGACTCAAAGGGCATTTCAAAGTTCACACGTGTGCAGTCATCTTGTTATTGGTGTTTTCTGGAGAACAGGAAACGGAGCAGGGGAATGTGAAGGATACGTATCTTAACACAGACGTAAATAAGTCGCTGCTATATTACAAAGTGGGATGTGGGTAACCTTAATGTATAACTTGACACTTTAACTCTTTACATGTTTATTTTGTAATGTGCCTTGAACTGGTTTCTTCAGTTGATAATATAACATAACCACGATGCTGAGTTTGCAGGACTACTTGTCTATAACAGTGTAAATGTATTTATGTTCATGTTGTACATGTTAAATTAATCCTGATGATCGAGTCTTGAGTCTCGAGTAAACATTGTGGTGATAAACTGAGCAGCGACAAACAAAGTCTCATTCAACAGAAATCCCTCTCATTTCGCACACTGCTGGATGGAGGGGCTGGGATTTGATCTAATAACCTCATGCATTTAAAGCACGTGCTCTCCCACGTAGCTGGACCTCCCCCCAAACACATGGCCGTCTATTTTCTGGAGGCATTTGAAGTTTCACTGTGAGTGAGACATTGACTGTAACCGTCCACCCGTCACCTGACGAGCCACTGCAGTGATGTGGTCTCCTGCAGAAACCCCCCCGCAGCCCCCTCGTTTCAAAACCTTTAAAGTAAAGGAAGAACCAACATTGAAAGGAAAGTCCCAGTTTTCAGAATTTGAATTTATTCAAACGGAACATTTTCTGAAATCACTCTCATCTCCGATTATTTCAACAGTAAGAGTTGTTTCTGTTTGAGGTGAAAACAAATCACAAGTGTTACGGACTCAGACTTCAGACGCTAACGAGTGTGAATCCTGGAGTGTCTGGTCTGTTCCGACGAATTGTTGAACCTCTTCCCACAGACGTCGCAGGCGTACGGCTTCTCGCCGGTGTGAGTCCTCACGTGGACCTTCAACACGCTACTTCTTGCGAAGCGCTTCTGACACACCTGGCAGGAATACGGCTTCTCGCCCGTGTGAGTCCTCATGTGGTATTTCAACCTGCACTCCTCCACAAAATGTTTGTGACAGATTTCGCAAGAAAACAGCTTCTGGCCTTTGTGAAGTCTCATGTGGCATTTCCAGTCGTGACTCGAGGGCAAAACGGCGCCACACGTCTGGCAGGAGTAGGGCTCGGGCTTCTCGGCCCGGTGCTTCGCCATGTGGACTTTCAATCCGCGGCTGTGTATGAAACTTTTAGCGCACACGCTGCAGGAAAACGGCGCCTCGCTCGAGTGAATCCTCATGTGAGCTTTCAAATCGAAATGAGACGAGAAGCTTTTCCCGCACGTGTGGCAACGAGGCGCTTTGGCGTGAGTCTTCATGTGGTAAGTGAAACTGTTGTGATGGGCGTAACTCTTCTGACATACGCTGCAGGTAAAGGGCTTCTCGCCCGTGTGAACCCTCATGTGGTTCCTCAACAAGGAGGGAAGCAGAAACCCTTTCCCACACACTTTGCAGGAGTGCGGCCTCTCGTCGGAGTGAGTTTTCATGTGGCATTGCTTCTTGTTCTTGGCCATGAACCTTTTGCCACATATCTTACACACGTACGGTCTCTCGCCCGTGTGGATTCTCAGATGAACCTTCAGGTGGCACATGAAGACGAACACCTTCCCACACGTCTCACATATAAACTCCCCTTTCTTTGTCTGAGCATCGGAGCTGATCTCTGCGACGGGCGGGTTGGAATCGTCGCCACTGTGACTCAGGTCTTCATCGAGTCTCGTCTCCAGGTTTGCGTCTTCGTTTCCAGTTGATTCCGAATCCACATCAAGGTCTCGGCGCCGGTCTTCATCGTCAGCCGCGGGAGGGGTCTCGGAGAGGAGCGGGTGGTCCTCGTCCGTCTCTGCTTCTCTGTGGACACTTTCATCGTAATCGATGGTAAACATTACGATGTCCTTCTCCTGCTTCAGTTCCAGCTGCTCTCCCTCCCGACTGGTGCACATTTCCTCCTGTTCCTCTTTGATCTGCGGTGGATCTGGATCCCATTGGTCCAGGCTACAGTTCATCTCCTGGTCCTCTTTGATCTGCGGTGGATCTGGATCGTCCTGGTCCAGACAGGACTTCGTCACCTGGTCAGTCAGAAGCTCCTCCTCTTTACACTGGCGCTGCTGTGGCAGCTCTGCAGCAACAAAGACAAACACGAAGGTCCCGACTCTGATGATCACACATGCACTTCAGTAACAGATGCTGCTTCACTTCAACACAACGTTTTGATCCATTTTCTTATTTTTGAACTTGAAGGCACCATGAGACGTTGCCTGTGGCACATTTCAATGCAATTAAAGGTGCAGTGAGTGAGGTTTTGTTCATTCTTGTCACTTCTTTTGGTAGAAGAAAAGATTACAAAACAATTACATTCCAACATTTCCATAATTACTTACATGTACTTTTGTTCCCATTTCCATTGAATGAACCCAATGTGTATTTACACGGGGGGGGGGGGGGGGGGGGGGGGGGGGCCCCCCTGGGGTGCGGGGGTCCACTCTATCTTACAAATCGTACACACCGCACCTTTAAGCACACAATCAGAGGAAGTATGGACAAATAGTAACAGACCTATTCTGTGTAGCTTTAGATCCGGTTTGTAGACGAGCTCCAACAGTCTGCGCTGACGATCCGCCTCCTCTTCGAAGTGGACGAAGGTGTTTTCCAGCGCGGAGAAGATTTCCTCGGCCGCAGCAGTTAGTCTCTGCGCGATGAACTCCCTGAGATACGTCACTGCTCCGGTGAGTCCTCTCGTGTTGGCCCGGGCCCCGTCCATGCCTCCGTCCTCCGGCTAACTGCTAACAGGTGCTGTGCTAACGCGAGCAGCGTTTAGTTGAAGCTTTCTTGCTTTACTTCCGACGCGGTGACGCGTTACCGGAAATCCTCGCTGCACCGGAAGTAAACAAACCTGTGGCCAGGCGCTAGTATTGCTAGCTCAATACGTGTTAGCAATTAGCTTCAAGGCGGTTCCGTTGTCATGTCTCGTCAAAATCCTTTCACCGCATCACCATAAGCGGTGCGATGATAAACAGCGACGACGCCCCCGCACCGGAAGTCCACACTCATCCGGAATCAAACAAACACAAGCCAATGCTAAGCGCTAGCTGCGTTAGCTCCGTGCCCGTTAGCAGCTAGCTGCGCGACGGCAGTGCGGTTGTTTCTGTGATCAACATTAAAGGAGCGAACGGAGCAGTGATGCTGTCGCTCCAGTGTCTGAGGGAGTTCATCGGGCAGAGACTAACTGCTGCTGCCGAGGAAATCTTCTCCGTGGTGGAACACACCATCGTCCAGTACGAAGAGGAGGCGGATCGTCAGCGCAGACTCTTGGAACTCGCGTGGAAACCTGAAATTAAGCTGCAAAGGATCGGTACGTAGAACAACCACGAGCTCTTCACTGTGTAGACGTGTTTTCTGCTTCAAAATGGCGACTATGACACCTCTGGTGTTTCTCGTTGTTGGTCCAGAGCTCCCAGCGCAGAATGTGTGTAAGGACGACCCAGAGGACCACGGGAGGAAGTCCAGTCTGGAGCGAGAGGATCCGGGTCCGCCACAGATTAAAGAGGAACAGGAGGAAGTCTGCACCAGTCAGGAGGGAGAGCAGCTGGACCTGAAGCAGGAGGCTGAGATCTTAATGTTTACTGTCGATTACGGAAGTGAGGAGGAGCACAGCTCTCCTGTAGCCGAGAGTGAAGAACAGAGAAGAAGCCAAGACGTGGGTTCAGGATCACCGGACCACAGGAGTCTCATGGACATTGCTCATAACTTCACCATTCCAGAGATGGATTCTGACAGTGATGCGGAGAAAAAGACGTTCAAGTGTGGCACCTGTGGAAAAGCTTTCCTGTACAGGTGTCAACTGAAAATACATTTTAGAAAACACAGCGGTGAGAAGCCGTATCTGTGCAAAATCTGTGGAAAGGCGTTCAGTACGGTGGCCACGTTGAAGAACCACATGTCACTCCACACAGGAGAGAGGCCGTTTGCCTGCAAAGTTTGCTGGAAAAGCTTTGTGCGCAGTGCTGATTTGAAAGTCCACATGCGAACTCACACGGACGAGAAGCCGTACTCTTGCCAAATATGTCCGAAAAGTTTCATCACGTGCAGTCAGTTAAATGTGCACATGAAGAGTCACACTGGTGAGAAGCCTTTTCGTTGTCAGACGTGTGGGAAAGGTTTTGTCAGCGGCGTCGTCCTGAAAGTCCACATGAGAAGTCACACGGGCGAGAAGCCGTATTCATGCAAGATTTGTCGCAAAGATTTCGTGCGTCGGAGTCATTTGAAAGTTCACTTAAGAATTCACTCTGGAGAGAAGCCGTTTTCCTGCCCCACATGTGGGAAAGGTTTCACAAGCAATGGCCACTTGACGGTCCACATGAGAACTCACACGGGGGAGAAGCCGTTCTCTTGTCAAACATGTGAGAAAGCTTTTGGAAGTAGTTCTCAACTCAAGTCGCACTTGAGAATCCACACGGGTGAGAAGCCGTATTCTTGCACAATATGTGAAAAAAGTTTCGTGGACAGTGGGAATCTGAAGGCTCACATGAGAACCCACACAGGTGAGAAGCCCTACTCCTGTAAAGTCTGCGGGAAAAGCTTTGGGAGTAACGGCGGTTTGAAGGTCCACGTGAGATCTCACACCAACGAGAAGCCGTTCTCCTGTCAAACGTGTGGGAAAACCTTCAGACTCAGCGGCAGTTTGAAAGTCCACCTGAGAACTCATACGGGGGAGAAGCCCTTTGCCTGTCAAACCTGTGGGAAGACTTTCGGCAGCAGCTCCCAGTTGAAAGCCCACATGAGAATCCACACGGGGGAGAAGCCGTACTCCTGTAACATCTGTGGGCGGAGATTCACTCAGTGGTCGGTCCTGAACAGACACTTTATAGTTCATACACGTTAGAAATGATTCAGACATTTTGTGTTTTCAGATCACCACAACACTTTACAGTAAAAATACATTCATACAACATAGATGGAAATCATACAACTGAATGGTGTCCTTACATTTCTAACTACCAACTATTTATTTATTATTACATCACATTACTGTTCAAAGTTTGGTCAAAGTCTCATTTTTTCTGATATCGACAAAACAGAGTTGAAGATGTTTGACTTTGCTTTGCCAAGTTCATGTTTCTGTTATGTCACGTTTTGTCTATAACAAAAACATCATTAAAATGATTCATCTGAAGTCTGGATTGTCTTTGATTTCATGCTGAGGTGCAACTTTGAGACATGGGCAGTGAGACATTTCCGGAATTTGTGATTCAATTCTGCAATTTTCTTTAGAAAATTTCCTTAACGGAAATCAAAACTCTATAAAACACAAAATAACCAGAAATATGGAACAAATAAATTAGAGATAAGTCGGCCATTGATACTCGTGGACATGAAGAATCACCATTCAGAACAGATACCCCGCAAATCAATAAAAACATTAAATATGCATAATAAGGTCCAACATAGTATAAATAGAAGTAACATACAGTGAAACGGCTGATTTACAACTTCTTCTGGTGTTCAACTTCAACTTGACAACAATTATCAGTCGCATACAACCTTTAATGAAATTGTGACATGAAGAGGGCTTCGCTGTGCCGGACTTTTAGCAGTGTGACACCTACCGGAAGTAAACAAACAGGTGGCGCTAGCAGCGGAAGCTCGGTACGTCTGAGCAGTGAGCAGAAACAAGACGATAGTGTGGTATCTTTCGGGATTCTCTACTATTATGGTTTACACCAAATTCAGTGACGCCGCACGAACAAAGGAAAAACACGACGAATGCACTACCGGAAGTCCACACTTCCACCGGAAATAAACAAAACAAAAAACCAACAGTGAAGAGCTAGCTGCGTTAGCTCAGCCCCTGTTAGCAGTTAGCTGCATGCCGGCACTGAGGCCTTGTCTCGGGTAAATATTGAAGTGGCTGACGGAGCAGTGATGTCTTCGGTCCAGTATCTCAGAGAGTTCATCAGTGAGAGACTCACTGCTGCGGCTGAGGAAATCTTCTCCGTGGTGGAAAACACCATCGTCCAGTACGAAGAGGAGGTGGATCGTCAGCGCAGACTGTTGGACATCGTGTGGAAACCCGGCACACACCCGCACAGGATCGGTCTGTATCACATCTCAGTGAGGAATGTCTCCTTTCTCCGTCCGAAACACCCGAGTGTCATCGATATCTGCGTTTGTTCGGGATTCCCCGCCTCCGTTCAGATGAAGCTCCGATGGACTCGATTATCGCACAGAAGCGAACGAGGCATTAGAACACACTTAAAGGAGCAGTGTGAAAGATGCTGGTCATTTTTGTCACTTCTACAAATATTACCAAACAATGACATACTGACATTTTTATGAATGTGTAATCACCTAAATGTTTTATTTTCTTCATCGCCCTTAAATGATTCCCTCCATGGGGGCCGCCATGTTTTTACAGTGGCCCAGAGTGGTCGTACTAAAACTCCTCTGAGTCTTAATAACAAATGGAGTCGAGCGCAGGTTCTCGTCGTGTTCAGAAGGGTGAGGGTGAGGTGGTGGACGCAACATGACACTTCACCTCTAGAGGTCACCACATCTCTCACACTGCACCTTTAAACAAGTTTGACTCCCTCCTGACTCTCACGAATCGAACCGATTTGTTGAAAACCTTTCCAGGTGCCATCGAATCTGTGACTAAATAGTGTTTTTCTTCGTACCTCTGTGTTGTGTCTCTTTGTGGGTCCAGAGTTTGAGCAGGACCAGGAGAGCAGCTCCAGTCTGGACCGAGAGCTTCCCGATCCACCCCAGATCAAGGAGGAGCAGGAGGAGTGGTGCAGCGGTCAGGAGACGGAGCAGCTGGAACTCAAGCAGGAGGCTGAATGTGAGGAAAGTGAGCAGAGTGAGGCAGACGCAGACAGTGACCACCAGCTCCTCTCTCAGAACTCCCCCGTCGCCGAGAGTCAAGGTCAGAGCAGAAGCAAACATGTGGATTTACAGTCGGTTCGAAATGACGACTCCAAACCTCAGAGGAGACCTCGTAGAAAAAGGAGTGTCGGCGGCAACGTCACCAACGTAGCCGAGATCGACTCTGATGGTCAAACAAAGAGAAAGTCTTTTAAATGCGACACCTGCGGAAACGCCTTCGTCTCCAAGTGTCAGTTGAAGCTGCACCTGAAAAAACACGGCGGCGAGAAAAGCCATTCGTGCAAAATGTGCGGGAAGACGTTCGGCGCGGCGGCGGCACTCACCAACCACATGTCGCTGCACACGGGCGAGAAGCCGTACTCCTGCAAAATGTGCCGCAAAAGTTTCGTGCGGCGCTCGGATCTGAAGGTCCACATGAGAACTCACATGGACGAGAAGCCGCACGTGTGTAAGGTTTGTCAGAAAGGCTTCATCAGCCGCAGCCAGTTGAAAGTGCACATGATCACGCACTCGGGCGAGAAGCCGTACTCCTGCCAGATCTGCTGGTCCAGCTTCGCGCGCAGCTACGGCCTGAAGATCCACATGAGGACGCACACGGGCGAGAAGCCCTTCACCTGCAAAGTCTGCCTGAAGAACTTTGCGCGCAGCCACGACGTGAAGGCTCACATGACCACGCACACGGGCGAGAAGCCCTTCACCTGCCCCACCTGTCAGAAGTGTTTCGGCCGCAATCACGACCTGAAAGTTCACATGAGGATTCACACCGGCGAGAAGCCGTACGCCTGCAACACCTGCGGGAAGAGGTTCTCCTATTCCTCGGACATGAGGAAGCACCTCAGAGCTCACGACGACTATGAGTTCATGTAAAGGTGCAGTCCGTCGCGTTTTGCCCATTTTTGGTCAATTCTAGAAATATTACAAAACACTTTTCATTCGTTTGTCATCGCTGAAATGCAGCATTCTTTCCCATTACCCTTTGATAACTGCATGAATGTATATTTACGCGAGGGGCGGCTCCTCTCCGCGGGGGCCGCCATTTTTTTTACAGTAGCCCAGAGGGGGCGTACTAAGCATCTTTTGAGTTTTAATGACAACTTAGGTAAGTTGAGCACAGGTTCTCTTGCATGTTCAGAAGAGAGAGGGTGAGGTGGTGGATACACACTGCACCTTTAAGCGTAATGGGAAACAATAAAACATTTAGCTGATGAACAGTTTGTAATATTTTTAGAAGTGACGAAAATGACCCAAATCTGACAGACTGCACCTTTAAGGCCGTGCTTCTCCCCTGGTGTGGGCTGTCGCAGCAACCACACAACCGGTGCACAGGTGTCACTCAAGAGGCCAGACTGTAAACATGTGTCACTCTCCTCGAAAGTTGAACACTTTAACATGGGAGTCATTTTTGGAGCCAGACTCAAGTGGTCACCCGAGGAACTGCACGTTTGTCCACTTCAGTCTCGGACTAGTCCGTCA
>JAFBJT010109836.1:20357-49194 GCA_016785325.1 Chascanopsetta lugubris
CAGAACCACATCCGGCTTGGACGTGAGCTGCTGGATAACTTGCTGTTTGACTGTCAAATATCTGTTGATGGGCTGAAGCGACTGTAGATGGAAGACTTTGCAAGACATGATGTGTGTTCTGGATGTGAACGCACAAAAACCCGAGGACCCAAAAGCCCGAGGACGCTGGGAGCAGGTTCAAACAATGGCTTTATTGGCAAAATGCAACAAAGTCTTCCAAGGCTCTGGAGCTGAGATCTCGTGGTCAGGCAGGAGAGATCGCTTATCTCTGCGTCGAGAGATCGGGACGTAATCAGGCTCAACTGCGGAAAGGGATCGGGAAACAAGGCGGGAACGAGACGCGGATCAGACTGGGAAAGGGATCGGGAAACAAGGCGGGAACGAGACGTGGAGCAGACTGGGAAAGGGCAATCAGGATCGAGGCGGGAACGAGACTTGCCCATTTAACCTTGTGATTTCCATGTGCAGGCGTCAGGTGGGATTTACAGTGAGCAAACCAGCGGGGTACAGATCTGACTCTGGGCAGTGGCTCGGCGTCATGCTCTGCCAGAGCTGATCATCGCCGCGGTTCGACTCGATTCCCGAGGTGCGGTCATGCTCTGTTTTGGGGATTAAAGGCTACGCAGAGGTGCCTTTGTTACTGCTGCACAGGTCACTAAAGCTCAGTGCAGGGCATTATGTGTGTGCAATGTGCGCATGTTCCTTACAGCACCTTAAAGGTGCAGTGTTTACGATTGGGTGGCACCTAGAGGTGAAGTTGCATGTTGCATTTAAATGGTTATAAATTCAAGGAAATGTCAGTATGTAATTGTTTTGTAATATTTTTTAGAAGTGATGAAAAATGAAGGACCTTTTACACACTGCACCAGTACAAATGTTTGATTACTATTGGAAATAAAAACATTTCACCATCTGCAGTAAAGCATGTTTTTGAGGATTACTCTCTGCACCGCTCCCAACATCGCCTGGACCATTGGTGCTTGTGATGATCCCTCCACAGACTTTGGATTAAAACAAGATTTACTAAACCCAACTCAAGTTCAGAACCAAACCAACAACCTGTTTCCTGGGAGGAGAGCGAGCCAGAACCGCCACCTCTGACCTCTCACGCAGCCCAGGCAATCGGGGCGGAGTCAACCGGAGGATTGGAAACAGGTGGAGCTTGTCCTCATCAGCCACTGACTGTCACCAAGAACAGAAAGAAACATCCAAGACCCCCCCCCAGGATCCCCATACAGCAAGGGAGGGGTCGTCACAGCGCCCATAAGGTTTGCCTCAACATGCAGCAACATCTAAAGCAGCTTCCACTGATGGAAACTGGTCCGAGAGTGTAATCATGTGTGATTTTATTGTCGTTACTCTTTTGTGATGGCGCCATCGGCCGACTGCATCCCCCAGGCTCGGCAGATACAGTGGGAGTGCAGCTCGATGGGAAAAGCCAGTTCTCTAACCCTTTTGTGGGGGCTTGTGTGTCAGCAGGGTGTGGGATATCAAGCCTCTTTCAGCTCAGTCATGGGGGATTTAACAGCGCTGAAATCCAGCACCTTACCTGGGAAGAAAGACCTGCCAGGCTGAAAACAATCCCGCCTCCTGGGAGCGAGTGCAGCTGTTGTGTGTGCGCGTAAGTGCATTTCTCCAAATGTTGGCTGCACTCGATGCTAATTCTGATACTTTACTGTCTCACGCTCTTCTATCCCACAGGAAGCATGAATGTTTGTTGTTTTGGCCACATTAGCGATTTTCTGACCATTTTTTGTCGCTTCTAAAAAACATTACAAAACAATTACATCCTGATATTTTCATAGATTTATCATCACCTACATTTTCCCCCCCATTATGCTTCAATGAGCCATTAATGTATATTTACATGAGGAGTGGGTCCTCCCTACGGGGGCGGCCATGTTTTTGTAGTGGCCAGAGTGGACGTACTAAGCATCCTCTGAGTTTGAACAGCTGAAGTCGACCACAGGTTCTCCTTCATGTTCAGAAGGTTGAGGGTGAGGTGATGGATACAACATGAAACTTCACCAGTTATGATTCACACTGCACCGTCACTGTGTTCACCGACTGAATCCTATCGTCGACACGTTGAGCGCACACGGTCGTATTCCGCTCTCACTCTGCCGCTTCACTCAGGATCAGGGTTTGGAAATGAAGTGCATGGATGTGCTTGAGCTTGTGTCTCACTTGCTGTGCATAGCAACAGCCAGGGTGTTGCCTGCAGTTAATGTTACTGCACTCAACAACTCTTTTGTTCCATTTACAGCCGAGCACGTCATAATGATAATGGCCCTGCTCGACGTGTGCTGCAGGTGTGTGTATCTGCACACGACACGCAACAGACTGACTGCACAGTGTCTTGTAACCGCCGGGGAAGTCCAGATACCATTCTTGGCTCGGCCTGCGTCAGGCATGTCTGAATGTTTTGAAGACGAAATGTAAATGTTCTGTAAATTCAGACAATGAATGTTTCCACACCAACATTTGGTTGTGTTTTGAGAAGCATTCGCTTCAACATCAATCAGATGAAGACAGTCACGTTCTCCTTTCAGCTCTTTTGGTATCTTTTCAACAAATGTATATTTCAAACTGAAGCATCAGGTTCAATGACTATTTATCATTCATTAGCCAACAACACACCGAAAAGTGTCTCCTAAAGCCACTGGACCAAACTGATGATGAGAATTCACAAAAATGTTTTTTGTTTTATTATCTCCAAATATGAGTGAAGTCAAGTAAGTCATGGTGCTAAGGCGCGTATGGTTTTTGAATAAAAGCATAGGAGTGTGGATCACTTCCCAAAATGTAGGACCCCTTTCCCTCCACTGTGATTTAAAGCTGTAGTATGCAAGATTTGGAGACATCTAGTGGTGAAGATGCAAGTTGTATCCATCCCCTCATCATCACCATCCTGAGCATGCAGGAGAACCTGTGGTAGACCTCAGTTCTCATTCAAACTCACAAGAGGTATGTCCACACTGGGCTACTGTAAATACTAAATTACTATTAGGAATGATACATTAACGAGCTCATTTAAGGGTGGTGAGAAATATATAAATAGGTGATTATGAAAATGTCAATGTGTATTATTTAGAACTATTTTTGGATTTTTTTTTCTACCAGTAGAAGTGACAAAATGACAAATCTTACAAACTGCATCTTTTAAATATCCTAAAGTAAACATTGGCCTTTTAATGTGTCATCGTAATTGAAACAGTACATTTGACCGATGCTACCAACCCTCAAAGAGTGTTTCTCCTCACTCTGTTTATAGAGTGTTTATCTTGGTGTGGATCCGTCAGCACATGCACCTCAGGACAAGTCAGCGCGAGGTGGACCCCAGCTCCAGCGCTTTCCAATGATCACACACTCTTACAAGTGCAGTGTGTAAGATTTCACTTCTTTTTGGCATGTCTAGAAATATGACAAAACAATCACATACAGACATTTTAATCAATTCATGATAACGTAAACGTTTTAAGTGTCAAAAATGAGGCCATCGATGTATATTTACACCATGAGGGCGGTCCTCTGCGCGGGGGCCGGCATGTTTTTACAGTAGTCCAGAGTGCTAATGAGAACGGTGTCTCAATTCCTACCTGCCGCTCTCACCCCCCTCCCTTCCTGCCCCTGCCTCACTCACCCCATCAGCCACACCCACCTCACACAGCTGCACCGCATTCCACTCAATCAGCCCTGCTCCTTCTGATCCCCAGTCACTCTCACACTCCCGGGCAGAGTGTAATGTCCTCGTGCGTGCGCTCCGGCGTTGTCCTGCCTGATCCCCCCTGTTGGACCTTGCCTGTTCCTGACCTCCGTGCGCCGCCTGTCCCCGGTAACCTGAACTGTCTTCTGCCTTTTGACCTCCACACCTGCTTGTTTTCTCTGTGCTTCCACCGAGTCTAGTAAAGCTGTTGAACTCTACTCTGAGGTCCTGCCTGTCTGTGCTGCAAACACTACACCCGTTTCACTGTCTACCACAGGTTCTCCTGGTGCTCAGAAGGGTATGGGTGAGGTGATGGATACAATATGCAACTTCACCTCTAGATGTCCTCAAATTTTACACACTGCGCCTTTAACTTAGAGGTATTATACATCAACTGGATCCTGAGTTGTAGGTATAAAACTGAAGCAGCTCCACTGAGGGAGTCATATTTCTCTCTACTAAAAGGCCCCAGTGATAATGATTAACCTGAATGATGAAGACACAGGTCTTAATTACAGGGAGGGGTAAAGGATAACCAGTCGTCTATGTTAAAGGTGCAGTGTGTGAAGATTTGATGACCTCTAGAGGTGAAGTTACATGTTGTCTATCACCTCACCTGTTTAGTACGTCCACTTTTACTACTGTAAAAACATGGAGGACCCGTTCATTTAAATATATATCTATAGCCTCATTTTAGGAGAATGGAAAAAATAAAACATTTACTTCATCAAAAATTCATGAAAATGTCAGTATGTAATTATTTTTCATATAATTTTGTAATAGTTTTAGTAGTGACAAAGATGACCACAGTCGTACACACTGCGCCGCTGACACCACATGTGTCCTGTTTTCAGTATCAAGGGAGTTTTCATTGAATATTTCTAGTGAGTTTTAAACCTCATTGGTTTGTTCCATGTTCTTTCCAGAAAGGTTTTAAATTGTTCTGCAGTCGCCTCCAAACAGGAGCAGTTGTACTGGGCTAACTTCCCCCGTCAGTCAGCGCAACCGCCTGAGATGAATGGATGTCAGGACGACAAACTTCCGTCAGCATGTGGGTGTTGAAGTTACCACTTAACATTCCAGCTATTGCCAAACACACACACACACACACACATTGTGTCCAGGTGGAGTGTCTGCCTCTGTGTGTGTGTGTGTGTGTGTTTGTTTGATGGTAACAGCAACGTGCTCAGACCTGCAGCTCAGGCAATCTGACCGCCAACCTTTCAAAGACAGTTCCCAACACGTCCCCCCTGCTAGTCAGCCAGCCCACCATGTCTGGTAAACCATGAGTGACTCCCCCCACCACACATTAGTCATGCACAGATTGCTCAGTACCTCGGTGGGATCACACGGGCGACGCAACATTAAAGTTTTCAACTTTTAAAAGTGGATTAGTCTTTTTTTCAGCTGAGCCGAGACTCATTCGCCTCTCTCTTTGTCAGCGGGTCTCTGAGGGGGATGAGGTGGAGGAGGGTGAGGTAGGTGAAATGGGGGGGCCGGGGGGGGGGGGGGGGGGGGGGGGGGGGGGGGGGGGGGGGGGGGGGGGGGGCGTCTTAGGTGTGATCTTACAAGCTGTCATTCAGTTGTACTCATCAGATTCTCTGTCTACCTTTTTTGTGTCTGCTTCCAGTTTTTCTGTTTGAAGGAGTTCAGGTGTCACTTCTGGCTTCAATTCATGAGAGAACCAATAGATACATGTCATTTGTGGGGGTTCATAGGACATGTGGAGTGACCCACCATTGCCCCCCTTTTCCACTAAACCAGTTCTTTGTGTTTCCACCACCGGAGTAAAGATGTTTACTATGTCCACTCTGGGCTATTATAAAAACATGGCGGCCCCCATTGGGTGGACCTGCTCCTGATGTAAATTCATGATTATTTATATATATATATATATAATTTTAGTGATGAAAAAAGCAAGTCATACATTGAAGTGATAATACATTTGTAAAAATGTCTATCATTGTTATAGAAGTCACAAAAATGTAATGAAATCGTACACACTGCACCTTTAAACACAATCTTGTAAAATGCAGACACTGACTACATTGGCAGCACAGACCTCAGAAAAACATCTCTGTCCACTCCACTTGCACTGTGACACTTCTGCTGTGGTCTGGCCTGACGGAATCACGCACAGGAAACGGAAGCATTTCAAAATAAAAGCATTGTTTACATCAGTCACTGCAGTATCACCACAGCAAATTACAAATGAAATACCACTGTAAATGATGTAATGGGAGGAGAACCTGAAGCACTGTACATCCTGATGTCTGTCTGTCCTCTGCTCCACAGCTGCTTGCTCAGGCAGAACCAAACTGTGATGATGGTTGGCGAACAGGACCTTTACTTTTGGGGTCGGAGCCTTGGATAAAAGTCCGTCATCGCGTTCAGAGCCTCATTGTGATTCAAAGACCAGAACTTCACTGGACTCCTGCAGCTTCGCGATTGGACTTGGAACAATTGGATATCGTTACACCTGCCTTTTGGAATTCTAATCACAGACTTCATCGGACTTGCATGGGAGTAATTCAAACTGTTCACTCGGGATTTAACCATTCAGCACGTTTCAAAAGCCATTAATGGATCGCAGGTAGTTTCGTTATGGCAGCACCTTTCCACTACCACTGGACTATTTGAGGACCCTTCCATCTTTCGTTCCCTCCTCCCATCTTTACTTTTTGAGTTCATCATCAAAGTCACGGAAACACTTTGAGGGTCCGTCACACACTTCCTGTGTGTCTGTGCTGGATTGCCTCACAGTTTCTGAAGGAACAGACCTGTCGACTACTTCTCCGAAATTCAAGACTCGTCCGTGATAAACCAGCATCCATGGAGGCTGTGGCAGCTCGAATGGCCATGGTGACAGATTCCCCCAACCCCTCGCTGAGGTCGAGGATGACGGTGACAATGGACGCTGACTCTTTTGGGAGCGCCAGCGCCAGCCTTCTCTGCAGCCACTTCCTGTCGGCCAACGTCATCAATGTTGGTGAGTGCGACCTCAAATTACTCGTGGGTGGTGCTGAGAGCTTGTTTGGGTTGTGAAGAGTGACAATGTGGCGGCAAGTGCTTTTGTTGGAGGCCTGAGATTTGCTTTCTGCCATGTTGTGGTGTGAACTTCACACATTGCGAGTTTGCTGAAGCTTTGATTGCATCTGCTCCGATTGAAAAATGGTAGAAATCTATATTGTGTTTGTAATTATTATGACAGGAGATCCTTACAAGTTGGCAATAGTGGAATTCGGCGCAGGATGTCATGGGGTCATGACTCTTTACCTCTGAGATGGTTCCAACTTTTCGATCCTCAGTTTTTCATGTCTTCTGCGTGTAAGCACATCATGTCAACGTTGTGGTAGTTAGTCGAGAAGATCTTTGTGTTGTTCGTCTGGAGTCTGTTAGCATGAGCATGTGAGGCTCGCGTTCGATGGAGGTGAAACTGACTCAAACAGAAAGTCTGTATATTCCAAATTGTGTACGTTTGTTTATCTATTTATTTTTTGCATTGATTGATTTATGAAGAACATAAGGCAGGAGTGTCAATCATATGGCCCGCGGGCCAGAACCGGCCCGGTGGTGCAGTTGGTTTACATTGGTTATTTTACGGACAGAGTATTTTCAGTGCAGCGGAAACATTTGAAGTCGTCGTTGTTTATAAATATTATCATGCTGTGATTTGACTGGTCCGGTTTCCCACTGGAAATCAAATTTGGCCGCATGTGGCCCCTGAAGTTTGACACCCCCGACAAAGAGGCTTCCATTTTTGACAGTGTAAAGGTGATTTCGCGGTTGTACCAGGAGGTGAATAATGTGTCCGAGACACTCGGAGAGACGAGCACTCACCTTAAAAATTGCAATTCTTACTGAATTCACGCTGGATATATTGATTCATGTGAACAAAAGGGACAGTAGCACCTGTTGTGTTGTGCGACGTATCCAATTCCTACATTACCAGATGTTGTTGTTGTTGTTGTTGTTATGGAGAAATCCTCCACAGAGAGGACGATGAACAATGCATGAGGAGCAGAGCAGAGTGTGTGTGTGTTCCTGTGCCAGCTGATTTGACTGCTGAGGCCACAAAGGACTGACAGGAGCAGTTGTGTGCGTTGGTTTACATCCCTGACATGACGTGCGCCGTGTCCCTGCTCAGCCGGGGATCCGCCTCCACTGAGCTGACAGGGTTCGCCGCTGCTCCGGAGCAAAGCCGCTCTGCGGAGGCGCTCATCTCCGTGCCATGCATCGGAATCTCTGCCTTCCATATTCATCACCCAGGTGATGCCCCTCTCAGGCTGGTGCTGATGAACCCAAGGCCATGGGCCAATGTGCCCAGTCTGAAATCCATGTGGTCCAGACCAGATCATTTGCGAGACGAGAGATGGGATTATCTACCGTTTGCCGCGGTTCCCGATGTCTTTTGGCTCACTCCTCCTCCGAGGTACTGGCTGCAGGATCAGGAGAGATTAAAGTTGCAGTGTGTTAGATTTGGTGACATCTAGAGGTGAAGTTGGATGTTGTATCCAGCGCCTTCTGAGCATGTAGGAGAACCTCTGTTGTCGTTATAACTCTACAGATGTTTTGTGCGTCCATCTGTGTTCCTGTAAAAACATGGCAGCTGCTGTAGTGAGGACAGACTCCTCATGTAAACATACATTCATGGGCTCATTTACGGGGAGTGGAAAACAAATCAATCTAGGTGATTTATAAATTCATGAAATCGTCCATATGTATTTGTTTCGTAATATTTTTTTTTTGAGAAAATGAGCCAAATCGTACACACTACACCTTTAAAAATTAAAGGGACAAGACACAACTCTAAAATCATTGGAACTGACACAGAATTGAGCCCTAACAAGAATCCGAGTCTTACTGCACATGCCCGTATTGATCTCACGCCCATCTGATGAGCCTGAGGAGCAGCCAGCTGTCTGCACACGCCGCTCTACGCAGCTCTGCGCTGCTCTGCGCAGCTCTGCGCAGCTCTGCGCAGCTCTGCGCAGCTCTGCGCAGCTCTGCGCAGCTCTGTTCTTTTACGCGTGGAGCTGCAGCGATTGTGAAATGGGTGAACACACCCTTCCTTTGTTGAGTTCGCTCGTCATGACACGTCCTGCTGCCGCTGCTCTCACCCAGCCAGCAAGTTCGTGCCAGTTCAAGTCTTCAAACACATGAAAAAGGAACAGCAGCACACTTGTTGTTTATTCCCTGTATTGAATTCCAATCTATTTGATCATTACATCTCTATATATACATGCGTGAGGACAGTTTTAAATGAAATGGACAGGATTACAGTCAGTGGAAGCAAAGATGTTAAAGGTGCAGTGTGTAAGATTTGGTGACATCTAGAGGTGGAGTTGCACGTTGCATCCATCACCTCACCTTCTCCTGCCATCGTGCGCAATTATATTCATCAGTGTTGATGTTTTTAAAGCTCATGGACTATTTTCTGAACGTTTACTTGGATGAAGTCTTTACTTTGGGTGGGATCAGTCCGAGATGAATTTTCAACCTTATTTTTTTAACTTAACGTTATTTATGGCTGCCAGGTCTGTCCATGGCGACGGACTATTGAATTATATAATTCCTATTGGACATTCTGGTGGAATCTGTGTGGTTGTACATTGTACACAGGTATGTACATTGTATTACCTTGTGCCCATAAAATTTATTTATTTTTTCAATTAAAATGCAGCTAATTGAGTGTAAAAGGAATTGTTTTCCCTCTTTAGCATCGCCACCTGCTGGTGGTTTTAGTTTATGATTAAAGTGGTTATTTTGTGTTGGCACGCTGTGGTATCCCATACTATCTCAGGTTCAAACTGCACCACCTCTCCATTGAATATATTTGAGAAGTTTCGACCTTTCCTTGATTTGGGTCAGGGCTCATCGTTCAGGGGTGATGGGGGGTGATGGGGGGGGGGGTGATGGGGGGTCCTGAAGCCAGATGACAACCACTCAAAAGGAAAGAGCCAGACTTGATGCACGAGTCAGAGCGTCGCCACTCAAACTGCAGCAAACTAGTTTATCTCTTCCTCGTCGTAACTCAGGTTGCATTTTGCCAACAGGTATCAGCACTTCTGTGAAATGAAAGTCTAAAAAGTCTCAGTTCGTACTTGTTTCGTTATATCATCGACAAACATGACCGCAATCGTACACAATGCATCTTTAATGAATTAACCTCACACTGTAGAATGTTGATTCTATTCAATGTTGAAATATTTCTTTCCACTCAATCGATACAACCAGGTGGGGGCAGTACAACTCCCCACCTTTCTTTGATTTCTCCACTTGTGTGCACAGCCACTCAATGTCGTTTCTCACAAAAGAAGCTCCGTCATTGTCTCGGCCACAGGCTTTGTGATGGAAGGCTCATCCTTGGGAGGTTGGCTTCATTCATCCGTCTGTGTTTAGTCAAAGCGAGGAGCTCCGGGGTTAATGAGCTCACTTCTTCAACGCCTGACCTGAGCGGAGGGAGCAGAAGGTTCCTGCCAAAGCCCCGATCTTTAGATGCAGCGAGTCGTGTTTAGAGAAGAAAAATCAAGGTTTTGTGCGAGCCAGGGTTTTCTTTGATGTTCTTGTGACTCCACGGTGTTTACCGCCGCACTGAGCTTCGTAACGGCTCCTCTGAGCTGCAACTGTGTCTGAAATGTTTGCTTTGGTATCTCTGTTGGAACAGTTCAGTTAGACATGGCATTGAAACAGCAGAGGTGGTGATTTGAAGCTTGAGGGTGAGATGACGGCACCTTCGTCCTGCATGTCGAAGCCTTGTGTGGGCGACAATGAGGCAAAGAAACGACGCAATACCTGACTTTTGTGTGTGTGATGAATTCACATGCTGTGTCCTGCAGAGTGTCACATGATCTCAGAGGGTCTGGCCAAACAGACTGAGGTGCATGGGTCAAAAATGTCCAAATCAAACAGTACAGTACAGTGTACTGTACAGTACAGTGTACTGTACAGTACAGTGTACAGTACAGTGTACAGTACAGTGTACAGTACAGTGTACAGTACAGTGTACAGTATGTACAGTATGAATAGAATGGGCCTGTCATTAGATTGTAGGGCTTCATCAAAGAACATTCCCCGCTTGCGTCCCCCCTAAGGAGGGCTCTGCTCACTCCGTCTGTAATTAGTGCGAGTGGCACCTCAGACTCGCTCGGGCACAACTGCTGCCATTTACCCCCTGCCCCATGCTAGGCTAATGAATAATATAGCGCAGCGCTTGTGTGTAATGGTGGAGGATGTGTGAGCCGGTACTGCTGCGGTGAGGGGGGTGGGGGTGGGGGTGGGTGATGGAGATGATGTCATGTAATATTCAAGAGTATATTGAATGAGGCAGACGATGACGGTCAATCTACAGCGCAAACATACAACATCAAAGGCCCTGGGGAGGTTTTAGCTCAGTGCTGTGTGTGTGTGTGTGTGTGTGTGTGTGTGTGTGTGTGTGTGTGTGTGTGTGTGAGTAGGTCATTTTAAAGTGTAAGATTTCAGTAAGTTATTGTAGATCAAAATTATATACTGACCTTTTTCCAAATGTATAATCCCTAGATTGTGCAATGTTCTTTTCACATCACCCCCAAAATGTGTCCTTTAAAGGCGCAGTGTGTACGATTTGGTGACATCTAGTGGTGAAGTGGCAGGTTGTATTCATCATCTCACCCTCACCCTTCAGAGCGTGCAGGAGAAGCTATGGGAGACTTCAGCTGTCATTAACAGACGTCACCACCTTATTGCACCTTTAAAGGAGTCACTCTACTCGCCACCCATTGGCCAAACATCACAGAGGTCCTCGCTAAGTGTCGGCCGGACAGCGGCGGAGGAAACACTCCGAGGATGAGATGAGCTCTTCTAGCTGCGCCGCCTGTTTGTGCCCACTCGGAAAAATCCTCTGCTTTGAGGGGGCAAGTTGCAGAGCTGCTCCCTGAGCTGTCAATCACCCCCACCCCCCCTCCTCTCCCAAGTCTGCTCGACCAATCATGGGGCATGTCTATGCATTCTCTCTCTCTCTCTCTCTCTCTCTCTCTCTCTCTCTCTCTCTCTCTCTCTCTCTCTCTCTCTCTCTCTCTCTCTCTCTCTCTCTCTCTCTCTCACATTCATTCGCAAAAATAACGCATCCAACGAAACACTTCATAGGGGAAAAATGGTCGTTTGACAAATCTGTCCCTCATTTGTCTGGAGATGTTTTGTCCAAATTGTCCACACTATCTCATATAAACATGAGTTTATCTAATTGATGAATATCAGACGTAATTAGCTGGAAACAATGGAGACTCAGTGCTGTTTTCCTGGTTGATCGTCTCCTTGAGCAGGATGGGACAGACTCGTGGCCCTCAACCCATTTATCTTAGTGAGATATGACTTCATGTGTAGCCGGCTGACACTTGATGCTTTGATGTGGTGGATCCTAATGAAATCCCTGCCAAACACAGGTATGAGCAAAGCGTTCATTATATTGGCCTCAGTCGAAGGCTCAGAGAATCCCTCCCCTTCGCTGTGAAGGAAACCTGAGTGTCTACCTTTTGTCGTCGTATGATTAATCATCTCCCTGACGGGAGATTGCGCTCAGTCTTTCTTCCCACTTCTTCACCGTGCGCACAGTCGCAGATCGGTATCACCGGCGTTGGAATGTTTTCATAATTACCTTCTCAGTCCAGTGAAGCCTTGATGAAAATGACCTCCCTTTCCCACTCTGCTGATTTGTTGGTATTCGCCTCGTGTCGGGTCCTCGGCCTTAACTGACATGTTATTCAACATCTCAGACTTTTGCTGTTACCCCCAATTCTTGAGGGTACGTTTATTTTATTCTTAATTTGAGCTCTAAACTTATCAAAGTATAGGTCACATTGCATTAATGTCTCTCCTGATGGCACATTTAATAAGGATTTTTACACACACACTCACATATACACACACACACACACACTCAGAGATAAAACTTTTCTCATCAACGAGCTTTTCTGCACACTTGGCCGAGCCATTCCCAACTAATAGGTGTAGTGATATTTGTATGAGTGGCAAACACACACATTTGCATGGATGTATGCACACACACACACACACACACGCACACACACACACACACACACACGCACACACACTCCACTCCAACACATTCCAGCAAGTTATGAACGTCAAATGTTTATTTAAGACAAATCACCCGTTCACTGATGGAATCATGTCAGATAATCATTGTGTAGAATGACCGGTGTGGACACATCCTTCTTTTTAAAGAACCACATGGGTCCTTTACTTTTCAGCCTTTTTTATTAATGACCTTCCATTTCACTGCTCGGCTGCAACAGGTCTGCGTTATTCAGACGATCCAGTTACAGTATGTACACAGACTCCAGCACAGGCTGCTGATGTCCTGTCTTCATATATGGTTGATGTCCAAGAGTGACTCATGCAGAACCATCTCCTGCTGAAGCTTCAGAAAACACTTCTCAATCACGGAATGTAAGCAGCAACATTTAATTGTTAATATGAGTTAATATACAAAATCAAGACATGAGTTTAGTGACATAATTCAAATATCTCGGAGTTGTTCTGGATCCCCAACTCAAATTTAATCATCACATAAAGAACATTTCAAAAACAGCTCAAATCAAACTATAAACATCTTGGATGAAAAGCTGATCAGATGGCGTCACTGTCACACTCTCAAACAGTGATGGAGTTTTGAAGGTTTCATCCGTGCATACTCCCTGAGCAATAAACAAATAAAATAACATAAATAAATACAATTATTCACCCACTGAATATTAATAGGAACCCACCTCCTGAATCATCGCATCATCTCTTGTCAGCCTTATCAACATCATTCCCCCCCAATGTTCTTTAGCTTAGTTATTGGAGGTACTTTTCTTTCTATCACCCTGAACTTCTGAGTGCCACTTAACACATTGCATATTCTTTGGTTTCCAGTGGAGAAAAAGTGGAGAAATGAATTCACCACAGGAAATGCAAGCTGCTGTTCAAACATCAGCGAGTGGCTGAACATCCCTGTGGTGCCCACGCTGACGTTCCTTTAGGCGCATTTGTCGAGAGCCGTGACTGGTTTTTAATATCTGGAAATATGCAGAAATGAAGATGAATCCAATGGGACGCAGGGTTGTAATGAAAGCAACAACCCCAGGAGGGAGGAGACAAACACACAGCCATGACGAATGGGAGCGAGAGGAAAGTAAGGTCAGGCATGAAATATGAAGAGGAGAGAATCCGAGAGAGAACGGGTGCAGGGGGAGACGGGGCAACGTGTCTGCGGCGTTGACTGGAGCTGGAGGGGATGGGCAACGTCTGCAGCCTCCAAACAGACGTGTCCTCGGATGCACTGTGGCCTGTGTGAGCCCTGCTTAGCGAACCAGGCGACAGGTTCCTAACCCTCATAGTGTTTGTGGATGTGGACGGGGGGACGGGGGGACGGAGCATCTTACATCGGAGTGCAGCATGATGTCATTGGGAGGAGCTCCCACAGTTTCACAGGTCGATAACTAACTTTCACTCTCAGATTGACTTTGCGTGACGATGATGGAATAATATTACGAGCGTAATGTTCATTGATGATAAACCAGGTAGGATGACGAGGACGTTTTTAAGCCCTGTGAGACGGCTGCTATTTCAGATATTCTCTAAACATTTCTAAATCTATCTAACGTTCCGGTTTTTCTTTCAAATCATCTCGCGAAGGCTCGATGTAACGAGTCATTTCATCACTTGTTTCAGCTCCTGATTGTAAATATCCAGTGCAGATGGATTTAAAGGTGTAGTGCGTACGATTATCTCCGTCCCTCCAGGTTACCGAGGGTGTCATGTTCGACTCGTCTCCCTCATGTTGCACTGGCTGATTTGTGTATTTGCAGATGATCCCATAAGAAAGTGTGAGCGCACACGGCTCCTCTGCAGCTCTGCGGATGCTCCTGTCTCATTGTTTTCATTGTCAAGGCTGCGAACGGCTCCCATCAACTGTTTCCTGCAGCAGGCGGCTGTTTCCACCACAAAGGACCTGATGTATTCATTCACTCGGTGCCCGGCGGCAAACAGCAAGCAGACACAGCTGACAGTGACGAGCGGGAGAACAGATAGTGCAGCACTTAGCGGCTAAAGAGAGACGTTTTCTCAGGAGCTGTTAAAGACGTGATAATAAGAGAACTTACATAAGGTGCTTTTAGAGAAACACTCCGAGGATCCTCCCGACTTCCTCAGGAGAGGTTGTATGTGTGAAAATCAATGTAGTGACATGATCCACTCTCTCTGTGGACTTTCTCTGGCCTGCAAAGTCATCAAATGGCTCAGTGGAGGCAAACGCAGCCGGGCATCGGAGCAGTCGATCCGAGCGAGTCGGTTTATTGATGTTCCGAACAAGTGAAAGGTACAAGGTTATGAAAACATAAAGTAAGCTAATATGAGGGAGAGAAAAAAGTGGAGCCATGACCCTGACAACCGGAGGTTTGGGTGATGAGAGCCATATATATGTGTCTATATATATATATATATATATATATAGGGACTTTATTGCAGATATATTTTTATATTGTTAGTTGCATGAACAGATATAGTTACTTGTTATGTATTAACATTGTTCTCAATCCAAAAGGACCCTCGAACATAGTTTACTATGTTTCTCACCTTTTACCAATGAAGATAGTTCAAACAGTATCTGTTTTTAAAAACAGAACGTTTTATTGGGGTGCGCCTAAAGGTTTTTTGGGTAAGGAGCACCAGAGCTCCTCCGTTAAAAAGTTAGTTTGGAGGGCTGCATGAAATCAGTGGAGAAAAGTTGTGGAGAAATATCTGAAATAGAAATGAATTTGATGATCAAAGCTACGTCACCCGAGATAACTCTGAAGAGTTAACGCCGTCGATGTCAGGGTGCAAACGCACAACGCAAGGCTCGGACCCCAATGCACAAGGAGGGCGAGAGCAGGTGCAGTGCAACGAGTTTATTTGTGGCTCTGCAGCGAAGTCGCAGGTGGCGACGCAAACACAGGAACGGACGAAGGCGCAGACGAGAGAAGGAAGCGGAGACAAAGCGTTCAGAGAGACAAAGAGACAAAGAGACAGTTCAGAAACGTGAACTGAGCCTGGACGAAGAACTAACGAGGACGGAGCGGAGGAGGCGCATACGAAGAGATGATGACAATCAGGGAATCAGAGGGGGCAGCACGAGACCGACAAACTCCATATATACGTATATACATGTATATACCAATGTGTATATATACATATATACTTACCACATGCAAGGATACACAAGTCCATTTTATGTATGTGACGTCCGAGAGTGGTAATGTGTGTGGCTGTGGGACTGAAATCATCAGAAGCAAATTAAATAATATTCACACATATACATGCAAATGAGCTCCTCAAAGACAGCGCCACGCCTTATGGTGCGAGTCAGTCAGTGGTGGACAGCTCGCCCGCATCATTTCAAACGCATTTTTATTTATTTTTCCTGAGATGAAATTTCTTTTCATAACAGACTCAAGTAGGATATTGCCAGTTTAATGTGCAGCTAACTTCGCTAATTTGCATTTTTTAATAACTCTAAAAACGATTCATTTATTCCCCATTTTCACTGAACAGATCCTTTACCAAAGTCTGGCTGTGGATTGTCCTGATCTACCTGCAGCAGACACACTGGCTGTTCAATCCACTCAACTTCAATTGTATTGCTATAACTTTCAAATCCTTAAAGGTGCAGTGTGTTCGATTTAGGCCAATTTTGTAGCTTCTATATGTAGACAAACATTATGTACTGACATTTTTACGAATGTGTAATCATCTGAATGTATGACGACCTTTTCACATGACCCCAAAACGAACCCTTTAATGAAGATTCACTTCAGGAGCTGCTGCAGCTGGTTTTTACAGGAACCCGCAGACAAACATAGCGGCCTCTAGTGGTGACGTTTCATTCGCCTCATGTCCTTTTCCAATTGGTTTGAAAAATCCACAGTGGCTGTAAGATTATGCTGAAATACCAAAACACCTTCTAAGTCCAGTATTTGGTTTGTCCATTCTTGGCTACTGTAGAAACGCGGTGGCCTCTGTGGAGGGAGACCCAATGTGATATAAATGTTTAATCCTTTCTGAAGAGAGAATATCTAGAAATCCTTCACACTGTACCTTTAAAATGGACCTTTAATCCCCTTTTTAATTTCCAGCCTGAAAAATCGTGTATATTTTCTAAACAGAAACTCTATCCGCTCTCTTACCTGTTGCCACTCCGTTACGTGCGTTGCCGTTGGTACCAGCGCTCCTCTGTTTGACTGCTCGTGCTCGACCTTGTTTGTTCCTGCCCCGTCTCCTGCCTCCACGTCCGGTCACCTGCCCTGTATCCTGTCCTTTGTTTGCTGCCTGTCTGAGAGTAAAGCTTACAACTCTCAGTTGTTGACCCGCCTTTTTGTTGCTGCTGTTGGGTCCGACCCGACCGTTACAGCAGCTCAGATTACTCAAACGTACATTTCGGTCATTCGGTGCCGTGTCAGAGGTCTTGCTAAATATAGATGTACATGTGAGCGTTCATATTCAATATTTAATCAAGTTGTAATCATTATCCCTAATCAGGTACCACCACGATCAGTTTTATTAATAAAGCAAAGCCCCCACTTGGTTCTCCCGTCCTAAGGTACATGAGTGGATCACTGGCCCCACTCTTATGAGGATGAAGTGAATTTTGGAAGACACGTCAGCAGCTGGATTTTCCAGCTTAAATGACAATCATTTTCTTTGTCTTTCATATATTTTTGCATTGCATCTACTCGTCTATTGTTGTCATTTTAATTTGCACAAACTCGTCCCGGTACATTCTTCATTCAAGCAGAAAAAGACGAGTGAAGACGGGAATTCGGAGTCGCTACGGAGACTGTTCCTCTGAGAACTGGAAGTTATTCTACACCTGATCTCAGGACCCCAACAGTGACAAAAAGTATGTGAGAGGAATCTAGTGGATATGCAAAACTGAATATCGGGGAGAAGTGGAGCAAATGATGATGGAATTTTGATGACGATGGAGCTCAAAATGAGTTTGCTGCCTCAAAAGGGAAGTAAATCTGGGCCTGTGCCAGAGGAGCCTCCTCAGCGCTCAACTGAATAAATCAATGCCTTAATGTGCCCCCCCCCCCCCCCCCCCCGCTGCCCTTCAATGCCTTAATGTGCCCCCCCCCCCCCCGCCGCTCAGGTTACCTTTGGCTAATCAATCAGAACTGGAGCTAACTAAGAGCTAATATTTAACCCCCAACCTCGGATCACTGAACTGCATCAGAACCAATTTAGAAATCGATACATGATGGGCAGCTTTATCACAGCACCATAGATCAAATCATCCCTGCGGTTTGTGTCAGGTCGGCCCAGAGGTCAAGAGACCACACCCTTAATTGTGCACAAATTAAAACTTCAATCAAATTTTAAAAAACGACAAACTAACAAACATCCCCTTGTAGTTGTCATGGGAAAAACTTGACTGACTGAAACAAACTGTGGTTTGTACCAGGTTTCATTCAGCTCTAAAGTTGACCATTTTCACATGAGGATTTGCTCCCTTCTGGACTCGGCCCCTGAGGTTTTTCACTTTCCCACGAGCTTCATCTTTCAGCACCAAGGGGTTTCGTCTCGATCAGCAGAAAAACCACAAAACAACCCGACACGACCTGATGTATGTGTCATTAGTTTGTTGACATCGAGAACAACTTGATAGAGAAAGTGAATTAGAACACAAAGGAACCAAACGCTCGCAGAGGTGAGGCTGCCCTACATCCCGAAATACCCCTCCCTGCATTCACAGCCCGGGATGATGGAGTCAGAGGTTGCTCAGTTAGAATTGGCCTCAAGCCTCCTGTGCTGATGATGACTGATTGCTGACATCTCGTCTGAACTAAGGAGAATATCATCCAGGTGTATGGTTGTATATTCTGCTCCAGGTGAACATATCTCGCCCTGTGTTCTCCACAAGTCTGCAACCTCAGCATGATCCAATTAGTTTGAGATGCTAATAATATTGGCTGGTTTTCACGGCGTGAAATTTCCCCGGCTCGTCAGCATGACCTGAACGAGTGGGACTGTTCGCAGGAAACCCAGGAAGAGGCAGCAGACCAGAACAAACCGAACTCCTCCGATGCTTCACTCTAATCCTCACTGCTCATGACTGTTTGAAATGGCTCAAAGGTGAGAAAGCCTCGATTGCATCTCCGTTCTGTCTATTTCTGCGTCTTCCTTTCATTCATCGTGCAGCTTCACAGCTCGCTGCTGTGTTTTCTTTGGTGACATCAACTGACTGAGTAGTCATCCATCACTTCGGCTGTTCTCAGCGAAGGGGAAGAGTTATTGGCTGCAAAAAGCGAAGCGGTTCATTAGATCACCAACCAGCGGCGAGGTGTGCTGGCTTCATTAGTCTCCATGTGGACGTGGCCCGTTGGAGCAGTCGGGTGGAGCTTCTCATTCGGGTGAAGCCTCCACAAATCACCTGCTCTCCTGTTGATTCACATCCCTTCACAGCAGCAGTCGCGCAGAAGCCCCCTCGAGAAAGACACCGATCCCTTACCACACGATGACATCTCTCCATGACGGACCCTCCACAGCCAGCAAAGAGTCCGAGTAGGGCCCTTGAAGGACTGGCATGGTGGGGCGGCGGTGTGTGGGGGGGGCATTGGCTCTTTAAAGTGTGTCTTTTGAGGCCAAGCGTCTGTTAGGGCATGATTTGGCCAAAGGTCTCTGACGCAAGCTGATTGGACAAACAGGTTTAACTTTGACCCGATCAGTGATTGGTTGAGGGCGGTGCCTCGCGGGGCTTTGTGGGCTGCAGTTAATGTCAGCGGAGGCAAAGGTCACTCTGTCGACCGATGCCAACGGCAGCCGAGAACCGAGGCCCAAATGTCGAAGCGTCTTCATGTGATGACCGAGGCAAAGATGGCCGCCACACTCTGCGCTGCTCGTGTAGTCTGGTGACTTCAAACATTGAAACTTCAGCGAGGAGCCGCCGCCCAAACCAAGGAACATCCCGGCGCCAGTGTTGTTTCACCTCGGTTAGTTAGCAGTTAGCAGTTAGCGTGTGAAAACACACTTTAGCGTCATTAGCATTACAGGGCGCTGTCGCCCCCAGTAAAAGGCTCATGACCACTCTGTAAATGGGTCCGTCACCCACTTCTGGGTTGCGACCCACCAGCTGAGAGTCTCTGATTAAAATGTGCAGTGTGTACGATTTGGTGACCTCTAGGGGTGATGACGCATCATAGTCATCTACTGTATGTCTTTGTCCCTTTGCAAACTGAGCTCATTCGTTCCGAAGCCTCTCACCTGTGCGCCAGACCCCCGGTGACACCGCCGCACGGCCACAGAGCCAGGAACTGTGGTATCGCCGGTCCCGTCTGTCGGCATCACAAAAGCTCCCCATTCGTCCCCAAGTGTCGCACACGTGCATCTGAATATACCAATGACCCTGAGCTGACAGAGGCCAGGTGTTTAATTAGAAGTTTCCGCTCCCTGGGACACAACGTAGTGACACCATAAGCCAATCGAAGGCTTTGTTTGGAGGATCAAGTGGAATTTGCTGCCGGTGAATTCGCCCTCCGCTCGCTGTGTGTTACCACAGCTCCACGGTGTTGTGAGTGGATGCAGCTTAACTCAGGGACACAAATGGGAGCTGTGTCACATTTAGTTGGTGTTCTGGGTTTATGTGGCTCCCTCTGGGTGACTGCAGATGGTGTGTGTGTGTGTGTGTGTGTGTGTGTGTGTGTGTGTGTCTGAGAGAGAGAGAAATACAAAGCATGGGGATATGAAAACAGTATAATTGAAGCGTCCGGGCAGAGTGAGCTCTGTTGTCATGCCCATGGGACGTTCTTCCATGGAAACAATCTCATTTTATACACTAGTGTGTGTTTCAGATAGAATGTGCTGCATGTAAATATAACAAAGTGAAAAATGTAATTTCCCCTTTGTGGGACTAATAGAACTTGTTTTCTATTTCTTCTTAACTGTTCAATGACTATAATGTGGGAGACATTTTGTTTTCTTTTATTTATTTTTTTCTCATGAGAAAACACCAGATGATGTAGGTAGAACCATGTCATTACATCTCACGTGGAGGAAAATTTCTATTACAATAAGATTTTGTGACTTAAGTATCATTAAGATTATTTTAGGGAGTTACTTTGGTTCAATCAGGAAGACGGCTGATTGTTAGAATGACTGTGAGAAGTCTTGCAGCAGCCTAACAAACCCTGAAGCCTGAGACTGCCATAAACAATGAGGTGCAACTGGTTTTTATCTTTTTACACCCCATTAACTCTGTAACGTTAATGTACACCAGCACATGCTGTGCCCTGAGTGATGGAATGGTCAGGGAGGAGGATAAAGGAAAACAATCATATGGCGCCTTCCCCTTCACTTATCTGTATTGAGTGAACGCATCACGCGCTGCCTGCACTGTGTTTTACAGCGATCAATACCAATACACATGCAGTGCTCGCGGAATTCCATACAGAAATATAGACGACAAAACAAGTCCTGAATACAGGAAAGCAAACCTACTATTAACATGGGTTGTAATTTAATTTCCTGATTAATTTCCTTTATCTGAAAATAAACTATTCTTCATCTTATTGTTATTGTCACAGAGAATCATATTGACAAAACATCACACTTGTTGTTCACTGTGGGTTTACTGATAGGCCTGATCAATTATTCAGGTGGATATTTGGATTTTCCAATCATCTGTTTTGTATTTTATCTTAATTTTCAACAATCAGTGTATCATTGTATCATTGAATGTTTGTCTCAGATTAGCTATTGTCTTACATATTCGTTTTTCTGTCCACTGGAAGCATGTTTTCATTTTTTTAAATTGTATTTTGTGTTTACATGTCTTTAAAAAGTAATTTCAGCTTCGGGTTTGAACAATGGTAAAATATACAAAAGGTTATAATAAAAAGTCATGTTCTTTTATGTATCATTAGGATTTATTATTTATTATTATTATTATTATTATTATTATTATAATATCAAAATTATAAAACCTCAGGGAGCTACATTCATTTTGATTCCAAATTCAAATGAATGAGGTTAAGGTTTTGAATAAATATTTGGTGAAAGCGTTAAAGAAATTCTTAATTTTAACAGAAAACATGTGAATGCATATTTGTTTCAAACATCAGTTTTTGGCCCCATTAATAACTAATAGTTTTTATCAGCCAAGACAAAAAATTATAATAATGGAAAAAAAATAAAATCACCCCTTGGTCATCGCTTTGGAATTCCAGCTCAGATTATGGCTCAAACACGTACACATGGATTTCAGAGGCTGCCATTTGAAATAAAATATATTGTCATATATTTTGAAACTTCCCAGATGAGGTGAGAAGATAATGCTGCGGACGGACAGATTCTGGAATGTAGCCAGTTAATATAAGTCGGGCTCTTGGGGTGGTGGGGTATTAAAACGCTGATATTATCCATTTCTCTCAGAGGCTTGACTTCGGGGCTGAAACACAAAATAAATAAGCCTGAATCATGCAGATCAGGCTTCTACAGTGGAGTCCCACAGTATTAACTCACATATAACTGAGTATTATTTAAGGAAAGCTATTTCTCAGTAATTAGATGTTTGGTAATGATAGAGAGAAAAGTTGAAGAGAACAAAATAATAGAAGCATGTCGCTCATGGCAATGGGAATACACAAAGAGGAAAACCAAGACTTGAACATGTGCAGTCAGATACAATGTGAATTGGTGCAGGGGGGAAGTGATGTAACAATAGTCAGGAAAAAGGAAATCATGACTTCTAGGTTGAATATGTTGGATCTTTTACCTGGAGTCACGCATGTGCACACACAGCATAGAGGGTAGACTCTATGGACTGTGTATAAAGATGGTCGTAGCATGACGTCACCCATTTGGTCCCTCGTAGCCCTGAGCAGTTGAGGGTTGGGTGCCTTGCTCGAGGGCTCCTCGGCAGTCCTCAGGAGGAGGAGCTGGCACCTCTTCAGCTACCGGTCCACACTCTACATTTCGTCCGTGAGATTTCTCTCAGTTTTTTTTTAAAACACACGATAGTTTGAGTCAAAACACTTAAAAGCCATTACGGTACCATATTTCGTCATTTCCCTTCTGGCAACACTGAAGGAGTCTGACTGTCTCACCCACACCCGTGAATACAGAGAAACAGGAGGAAACACAGGAACAGGGAGTGAAGAAGATTGCAAGAGGAATCCCAAAGCTTCTTTCACATATGAATTGTAGAGAGCGTCCACATAACGAGGCGCCGACATACATAAACAACGCTCCAGACAAACAGCGTGGAGGTGAGGCCTGCTGCCGCAGACGCTGCCCATCTTCTCTTTTTGGTCCGTCTCTCTCCGCTTTGACATTGTCTGGAGCTAACTGAGTTTTAAACCATGTGCTGCTTCCGTAATTGCGCCGTAATTGTCCCAAATGTCCTTTTGGCAGTGAAAGCAGCATCGTCATCTCTCAGTGTTATGACATCCATCAGAATTAGAGCAGCGGCCGGGGAGAGTCTTCGCTCTTCCGTGTGAATCGAGGACAACAGGATGTTATTAAAAACGAATGAGAGCTCTGATCTTCGCAAATATCCTCGGAGGTTTGACTCGATGTGTTCATGGTGAGAATTGGAGTAATTGACACATTCACCTGATAAAAACAATTAGAGCATCGCTGTTGTTCTCAGGGGAATGTGGACTTCGTTGGCCAAGTTATTTTTACAACTTCATTGGGAACTGTAACTGGTTCGGGTGAAACCCAGATACAGTGCAAATAGGCCTGAGACAGGCAGGTCATTTGTAAGCTTTACTTGATCAGGTAACAGGCAACAGCAGAGTTCATTCTCCAGGAGGCGTCGGAGGATGGCCTGGACGTAGTGGACATGTTGGGACAGATTCTTAGAAAAAATGAAGATGTCGTCTAAATGCACAAAAGCACGCTTGTTAATAAAGTCCCAGGAGACATCATTCATCAGGGCCTGAAGCGGAACAGGCAGATTCTCATGAAGACCACTGGGGGTGTTGAATGCAGTCTTTCAGTGATCTCCCTCACAGACACGGACCAGGTGATAAGTGTTACGTAGATCTCATTTTGAGATGGAAGCCCCCTGGAGTCATGTGAAAGCGGAAGTGATAAGTGGGAGAGGGCACCGGTTCTTGACGGTGATGTCACTTAGTCCTCGGTAAACGATACAGGGGCAAACGGTTTAATCCTTCTTCTGATTGAAGCTGAGGATCGAATGATACCCGCGGCGGAGTCTGGGATGTGCAGCTCCATAGCTTGGTGTTTGGCTGCAGAGAACGAGTAAAGCCCCCCCTTGGGGGGATAGGCACCTGGCAGCAAATCTTACACACAACACCTTTAAAGTTTCTCGAGAGGAGACAGCTTTGGATCATTAGTGAGGAAATCTGGACTCCAGACCGAGAAGACTGAAGATCAGCGGCGCAGATTCCATCACGGCTCCATCTGTCGGACTCAACACGCAGTCTACTCCTCATCTTACACACAGAGTTAGCTGTCATTTTTATACACAGCTGGTGTGCATGGCAACCGAGGCTGCTGAGGGGGGGGGGGGGGGGGGGGGGGGGGGGGGGGGGGGGGGGGAGAGAGAGAGAGGGAGAGGGGGAGAGAGAGAGAGAGAGAGAGATTAATCATTTCAGCTGTTATTTGCAGCTTCTTCCGTTCAAACACTCGTTTTCAGCTCACAAACAAAACCAAATAGACAAAGTGAGAAATACCAAAGACAGACAGATGAAAGAGGGAATAAGAGAAAAGGAGAGAGAAGGAAAGAGAGAGAGAGAGACAGACAGACAGACAGAGTGAATGAGGTTTAAATGAAGATGACTCCCTACGGGGGGCCGGCAGGGGGGGGTTGAAAAATGAGAAAGTAGAGAGACATCGGCGACAGAGAGAAACAGAGAGAGAGAGAGAGAGAGCGAGCGAGCGAGCGAGCTTAGCATCCTGTTACTCTCTGGTCTGTGTCTCTTGGTGTCAGTTGCTTCAGCGACTCAGCAGCAGCGAGCAGCATGGAGCTGCAGCCTCCGCGATTCAGTACGTAATCCTTTCCTCCCTCTGCCTTTTGTCTGCTTCTCTCTCACTCCTCAAAGTGTTGGACTGTCTGACTCAAAGTCTCGTGTTGTCGCTGCTTTCACAGAGATTGTGCATTTTAGGAAAAGTTGGAGCATCGTTGCGCTCCACCTGTGGTTCGACAGACAGGAAATGTGCCTGATCCTGAACTGGTCGTTGATTCTGGACACTTTCGCCTTAAACGGCTCGAGCTCATACATTTTGATCGGGTGGACGTTCTTATCTATTCATGACCGTCCATGTGCATTCATTTCTATGTTAATGTCATCTGAGAATTTCAGGGTCTCCAGAGCTCAATTACCGCTGGCATCTTTAATCAGTATAAATTGCTCTTTGGACAGAAAATATGGAAAATTAAACACTTTGGTTTTGAGAGAGATGGATTTGTCCTTAGTGTTATCAGCATAAAACCCACTCGGAGTGTGAGTTGGTTCTCTGCAGTGCGCCGTCTCCACCGTCCTCATTTTCTGCAGGAAGTTGAGCCGTGCTTGTCGGTGCAGTGTGGATTCCAGTGAATGTCTTGTTCGCTTGTTGTGCTGTATTTTTTTTAATGAGCGTGAAGCAGCTTTATTGTAACTCGTTAATCCTGAGTGAGGAAATGATCCATGTACATGGAGGATTGCAGGATGCACTTCAGACATCAGTCTGCGGGTGTATGTGACCACGAGAGTGTGGCGAGCCAGTGTCCAGTGTGGAACATCATCTCTTTTATTTCTTCTCTCCGCGCTTGAACTGATTAAATCAGGGATCAGATTTCGTCGGAATATACAACAATCTGTGAGTTAAAGGTGCAGTGTGTAAGATTAGTGGTGAAGTTGCATGTTGTGTCCACCTCAGACTCAGCCTCAGCGCAGGAGGAGAGGCTGTGGTCGGCTTCAGCTGTCATTCAAACTCTAAAGATGTTGAGTGTGCCTCGTACAGGGCTATTGTAAATACATACCCGCCCCCTCATGTAAATCTACATTTGAATGGGCTCATTTGGGGGTAATACAAAACCACAATACATTACGGTGATTATGGAAATGTTAGTATGTTATTGTCTTGCTGCATTTTTTTGACAAAAATGACAGAAATCTTGCACACTGCACCTTTAACTGCACCAATGTGGATTCACCTTCCTGCACACATCTGCATGTTCACCGTGGCTGTCTCCGCATGCCCCCACCCCCTCCTTTGTGCTACATTTGAGTTCTCATACCTCCTCAGGGGCAGCTGTGGCTGACAGAGGGTCGGGGGTTTGAATCCCATCTCAAATAGACGCACAGTATGAATGTTTGAGTGACTGGGTGAACGTAAACTCTAAAGCGCTTTGAGAAGTCTTCAAGACTTGATAAAGCTCAATATAGATACAGATATATACATTTATAAAGCCCTAAATGTCTTATTTACATTATTTCCTATTACCCTTCAATAAGCCCATTAATGTCTGTTTACACGAGGAGTGGGGTCCTCTCTCCGGGGGCCGCCATGTTTTGACAGTAGCCCGGAGTGGATGTACTAAACATCTTTTAAGTTCTGATGCCAACTGAAGTCGACCATAGTTTCTCCCACATGCTCAGAAGAGTGAGGGTGAGATGATGGATACAAAAGGCTACTTCACCTCTAGAGGTCACACTGCACCTTTAAACCGGCTTCAAAAGTCATCTGTTTCGTCTTGTGAATGAAGTTGTCACCATGACTCATTGTTATGTAAAAAGAAACTTGTTTGAGGAGGCATTCGACCCCAAACATAAACAGCCCATTTGATATTTTCAATCATTTCATCAAATGATAAAATCATTTAATAAAGTTTGTTCGGCCCCTGGGAACAATCTCTATTCCTTACGTGGCTCCAAAAGAATTGCCCGCTCCTGCTCTTGTGCGACACTGAGATTCGACTGTAAAAGGAGATCCAACAAACTATGATAATGAATGGATGAAAGGGTCAAGAGATTAAATGGAGGAATAAATCCATCCGTGGACAAAGTAAGGAGATAAATATTGTGTAAGTGTTCACACTGAGCTGCTGCGGCGCTCGGCCGTCAGACGTGAGGTCGGGAGGTGACGCAACACGTCGTCATGGCGGTGATTTCACACACAGCCGTGAGTTGGAGAAGCAGCAAAGCAAACGTTGGAACACATCGGCTGGCTGTCGCTTTTCACTGTGATGGAGGCGTGAAAAAGACTGTTGTGAGAATCAGTTACTTTATGACAAACTTCAGTTGCTCTCCATAGACACAATCTGTGGAATGTGAGGAGAACTTTTGAAAACAAGAAAAGGAACAATGAAAGCGAGATTGAGCGATGTGGAAGTTTTGATGTCATGTGCCGACTGTACTTTCCAGGAAGGCTGCAGCGTTTCTTCACGTACCTGCTGAGGTTTCTCCCTCCAGTGGTGCGGAGCTGCAGAGGAGCTGGTGTTTGTCTCAGTATCAGAGTGTAAAAGTGTAAAAATGAGAACTTTCCCACAGACTGATGAAAGAAATGAGATGCTGCATATGTTTCGTCACTTTCTCAACCTTAAACAGTTACAGCAGAAGGTGAAGTGAAGATTCGATCATTCGATTCAGGGAATTTGTGATCGATGAATGGTTTCAGCTCTAAAAGCGACTTTGAACCCTCTTTGGTTACGCTGAAAAAATAACGACTAAACTGTCAGTCAGAATATGACATGACAAGAAAACAACACACTGGTGGACTACAATCACGAGGACAATCGTTGTCAGATCTGCCCCTGACGTAATAACAGGGCAGCATCGCTGACTGTCGTTTTTCCTCAATATGACCCTTTGCTGTTGTTTGCGATTTGGTTTTGAGAAATCAATGTGTGACTGAACGAAGCCAGAGCAAAGCGAGGTTCACTCAAAGCTGCAGAACGAGTCCTTGTGCTTCAGTTGTCTTTGCCCTCCTCCGCTCTGCCCCGAGCTCCCCCACCACACCGCCTGTCTTTACCCCGCGCTGCTCTCTGCGCTGTGGTCGGTGGGTCACTCTCCCTCAGCATGTTACTGTTGGTTTGATGACGACCATGTGATGTTGTGTTACTGCCGTCAGTCTTCAACTGTGGGGTTGATCTTCAATTCATGGAAACTAGTCTGTAAAATATTCACAATGAATTTTCTTTTACTAATAGAGCACTGGCCCCCCTTACACACACACACACACACACACACACACACACACACATGCGCACATACACATGCACACACACACACACACACACACACACACACCCAAACACATGCACACACATGCACACACTCACATGCACACACATCTTCTGTAGAACTGTTTCAGCACCAGAGTTAATGGACAGCTCCCAAGGCTTTGAAATTCCGAGCAGCCAGGTCAGCATATGAACACACACACGCGCACACACACACACACACACACACACACACACACACACACACACACACACACACACACACACACACACACACGCGCGCTGCACCTTTAAACGTGTTCTACCGGTAAGTCGAGGTTGAAGCATGTCTGAAAATACACTATTGGTCAAATGTGTCAGCTGCTGTTTCCAGAGCCTCCATTATTTTTGACCTGCTTCTGTTTGTCAAACAGCTGTGTCTCTTTGTGCAGCGCCGCTCTCCAACCATCACCGTAACCACCGCGCCGCCACAGAGGGACAGACAGAAGTGTCTTTGTCCCTGAAGCACAATACATTTGTTGCCTCGCAATTTTTGAGTCGGGCCACTCTCCGTTTTTTCCCTTCTCCTCCAGCTTCTGCTGAGCGTCGTGTTTTATGACCGGAATTCGGTTTGATTTGGCGCCATGTGCCACGTGTTTGGTGACAGACGCCTGAGCATAATAAACAAATAGAGACTGGGTTTGTGAGATAGGAAGAGTGAGTACCGACGGCAGCCTCGCGCCGGCCCCTCGTACCACACATGAGCAGACAGCCGCTCTGAAAACCTGACAGCAGGAAATCACGTCCGTGGGAGGCAGATGAAGACCACGTATTTCCCAGCATATCGCGGTGGGTGGGAAACAAAGAGCTCCGTCCTGCCGCATGTAGGGATGTTTGTAAATGCGCACGGCGTCGGGGGGGGGGGGGGGCGGCGGGGGGGGGGG
>JAFBJT010109836.1:63035-111941 GCA_016785325.1 Chascanopsetta lugubris
GGTCCCACACTCACAGATGAAAACCTCTGACAATATAAAGACAGATAAAAGCCTTGAGTTGAAAAGAAAACGGAAATGTGAGCTGATTTTGTTCTGATCTTTTAGTGTCAGATGTGTGAGATTAAGGTGCGTCTCTATCTTTTACCGTTTCATCCATTCAAGTCATTTAGAGACATGGCAGATTATCTGGATCAAACAAATGAATTGATGTAAGTGAAATGGAGAGAATCCTTGGAATCTGTTGGAAGAACCCACCTACGGAAATAGTCAATATTGCACTAGAATGGAACAAGGTAATTATGTTCCAGCTCAGTCAGAAGAAATGGAAATAACCATCTTACAAACTGTGCCTTTTTATCAATAGATTTCCTTGTCATCCATATGTGTCGACATATGCACTGACACATGGGATGAGGAGACGGGTGTGATGAGTGCATGTACTAAACATCTTTTGAGTTTCGATGAGCTCTGAAGTCCACCAGAGGTTCTCCTGCATGTTCAGAAGGGTCTGGACACGACATGTAACTTCACCTCTAAAGGTCACCAAATCTTACACACTGCACCTTTTGAGTGCAGCAGTGACAATGTTATAGTCAATGTTGTTTACTGAGGAACACTCCGCAGGCATCGTACTGTAAGAGACAGGGATGCATTGATGCTCTGAATCTGAATGAAGCAACCAATACACGGCTGCTAGTCTGGGGCTCATCCCTCTGAAGGTCAGCCTTGGGCCACTGATAAGCTCTTGATTCACAATATATTAGATAGCGCTGGTGCCTGCAGATCAAGTTGATTCTTACAAATATCCCAGCTCAAAAACAAACAATACCTCACGACTTAAAGTGCCAGTTTAAAATGGAGTGATTGTCGCCCTTTATACATCTCAGCCTAGCACTCATACAATGGGTTGTAAAAACATTATAACCATGTCAATGGGTGTCTCCATGGTGATGAAATATCTATCCATCTATTCTAAGAAGTCTACTGAGATAAGGGTTGAGACATTTGTGTGTAGGTTACATATATTCAGCACGTCGGGTCAAGGATCTGATCGGAGGACGGTCAATGTTCGACATGTTTCTACTTTCCATGGTTGTGCACAGACGGAGTGAGAACATCCGGAGAGGTCCGCCATCTACCACTTGGAAGAAAGGATTGGAACGTGAGTCTCTACAATGGGGACCATGACGTGTTGGAGCTGCAAGGTTCTGCATGTGCACGACCTCGACCAATCACAGGTCAGTGTCTGTCAATCGTGACATTTCTTTTTCCCCTGACAAACACCACTGTGGGGATGATTAACATGTGTTTAGTCAATGTCCATCTTTAGACATGCACCTATTCTGAAGTCAACCACCAGGGGGCGATCACGGTGATTTGCGTTAGGAGGCCGGTTAGTGAGGCGCGCCAAGTGAAATTCTGAACCGGAACAGCTTGCAGTTCACAGGGTGGCCACTAGAGGTTGTCTCCGAAATCGAGTCTATCCCCTTATAGACTCGATAAGTCTATTTTAGAGGTGGAGCAAAAAGGTTGAATTTTTTTCCAACTGACATTTCTATTGAGGTTTGAAATTGTGCACAATTAAGGGCGTGGCCTATTGAGTGACACCTGGCATGTTCTGTGGCTGCTGTGATGGCACCATGGGCCCACCCCAGCTCTGCCTGAGCCGCCTCTTTGCCCAATTTTGGATGAACTAGGAAATAGGAGGAGTTCGGCATCGGCAAGATGGCGGCAAGTGAAACACCCACAATGAGCCTCATTAACACGTCACAGACTCTACGTGCATCGGTCCATATACACCTTTATGTTATGCATTCCTAAAAATGTCATTCTGATATTTCATATTTGCTGAAATAGTTTAGTTTGAAAAAAAAAAGATCTTGATCTTGCACATTGGACCTTTAAACCTGGCATCAATTTAAGAGGGAACAGTTGTAGAATACAGTCACTGAATACTGTTGATCAATTCTTTATTGACTGACCCACAACCACTTGTGTGGCACACGAACACATGTCCTACGACTGAAGTCTACAATCACAGGCTGGTCTCTGCTACGGTTCGAACAATAACTACACATGTATCAGTAAAAGTCAGCAGAGGAACCACATCCAGTGTGCGGCTGCATTAACAATGACAGGAGACCTGGCCAGAGAGCATCTCATTGTTTGAGTGGGGCTGAAAGGCCTAAGTGAAGCTGATTTCAGATATGGATTTCCAAAAGCCATGTGGTCATGATGAAGTGGTCAGGGCCAGATGGACGGACTCGCATATATATTTCAAGTCATGGCCGTTGATTGCGCTCACGTTGAGACAGCCGCTGGGGAGGAGGCGCACATGTCTCGTCTTTGTCAGAAAAGCCACCTGCTGATCTGAAGCAGATCAAAGGAAACACATTACTATAGAGCCTTGGGATAATATTGTTGGTCCTCGTTTGAGATCTCATTCAGACTGCATTCCTGGATAGTGTCACAGGTTTAGTGATCACATCTAATGTGTAATTAGAGACTTTAAAAACATCTGCATGATGCCAAAATCACAAATATGCATTTGCTCACGGAGGAAGTTCAAAGTGTGATATTCAGATATATCATGGGCCACATTTACTTTGGAGCAAATCTATAAATATTCAGTTATTTCAAACACTCATTTCGAGAAAAGCGGAAGAGTGTAAGGCCCAAACATGAAAGTAAGTTACACGCATTACACACATGCGCTAAGATCTGAAGTTAACAAAACCCTTCATACGTATAATGTAGTTATGTGAACGTGCTTTTTTTTTTTTTTTTACTTGTAAGAGCACTCAGCTTAAGGGGTTTACGTTTTTAATAATAATTTACATAGGGTTATCTTATCTATTTTGTAATGAATCGGAGTGTTGTCAGATTATCCTGCAGGACTTGTTTTAAGCAATCGTCCAAAATCCTGCGCAAAAACCCCACTGACTTGATTTGACTAATGGAGCCATGAAAACTTTCTGTTTGACCCACAAACGCATCATCACCCTCTCCCCCTGTTCCTCACCGCTCAGGCCTGTGCAGCAGTAGAGTCCAGCTTGTTGGGTCAGGTGGTCCCAGCAGCCTGGGGTTCCCAGAAGCCTCAGCTTCTCTCTCAAAACTTCTCTGATCAGCATGCACCTCTGGACCATGCGCTTCACCTCTCCCTGCCTGGAAGACGATATCACATCTGGGTCAGTATCATTCGGTTTGCGTATCTGCACCACGTCAATAAATCCCTCACATCTACTGCTGCTTTTCTAAGCCTTGCGTGCATGAAGGAATCCAGGTATCGCAGACTACTATCTATTTTTCAGATAGCTGCTCATTAACGTGCGAGGTGCGCCAACTCACCATTCAGCAAGATGGGCGGGGTTACTCAGCACGGTGGCGACGACATTGGCTCCTCCCACAGACGGCTGGGCCCACAGGGACCTGACTAACGTGACAGCTTGAGCCTGCAGCGATGACAGGAGGGAGCTGCTATTCAACACACACAGGAGGTGACCCACTGCCTCACCTGCACAAGGAGAGCATGAAGATGAGCACGCTGCTCCGAGCCAAAGGCAGAGTGAGAATTACAGTGCAGCGGAATCACATAGGCATAGACGGACACAACGGGCATACACAGTTACTGACGCTTATCCAACATCAGGTCATGGGGGTCGTGGCCACCACCCACGTTCCTTTGCACCCGACTGACCCCATTAGATCTTACCTGCAGATGGTGAGTCCACGGGTCTTAAGGAGGCATATGGGGCAGCTTGGGGTCAAAGGTGCAGTGTGCAAGATTCCGCGCTGTAGATAAAATGTATATACTGACATTTTTCCACAAATGTATAATCACCTGAATGTGAAACGTTCTTTTTACGTTACCCCCTTAGGTGTGGGGTCCTCTCTACGGGGGGCCGCCATGTTTTTCCAGTAGCCCAGAGCAGACATACTAAACATATTCTGAGCTTTACTGACAACTAAGTGCTACCACAGCTTCACCGGCACGCTTTCAAGGGAAGGGTGAGATGAGGGATACAACATGCCACTTCACCGATAGATGTCACCAGATCTTACACACTGCACCTTTAAACATCTTGCCCCCTAGCCATTTAGCCACAACCTCGTCTAAAGTTGTTTGAATTATAATAATAATGATTGAATAAATAATAATTATATAAATAGGAATGAAATTGTGAAATAATAATATGAGGAGTGTTTACAGAGTAACTATGATGAACACCGGATTGTGTCTATTCCATAATTAGAAAACCAGAATGTCCTTTGGTCAAGTTATATTAAGATAATAATATAGCAGACCAGCTTCAGACAGGTCGCAGTGTCCATGGCGAAAACTCTGACACACGCTGGGCCCAGTCTGCCCCCGGTGAGGACTACATATACGTCCTTTCCTTCCAAGAAGGATGCTCTGTTGTATCCTAGGGGGAGTGCTTAGGAAACCATTTGCGCTTCTCTGCCTTCTAAAATCACTGATAAAGGCCACTCAAGTACTTGGATGATGTTACTGTTTGGCTCTCGAGCAGAAAATTAAAGCTTCTGAGTGCAGCCTCTGTTCCAGCAACACAATGAAAACCAGGAATCAAAACAAGCCGCTCGCTTCAATGGCGAGTGAATAATTCAGCAGGTCACAGAGAAACAGGCACAAAGCAGAGTGATGAGTCTGACAGTGAGTCCTGAGAGACCGACACCTCCTGCTGAACAGAAATGACCGAAAATCGAACACGCCGCACCTTTTAAGGCAGTGCTTCTGATCTAACAGATCACAGATTACAGACTTCTGTTCTGGTGTTGCCTGATTTCAGCAGGCGGAGTTGCAGTGGCCACGACGGGGACAAAGATTAATCTTTGAAAAAAGATGTATTTTTAGCTCTCACCATACAGGCCGAAGGAGTGGGAGAAGGACTGAGCACAAAGGAGCTCCATCCCCTGCGATGCACAGTGTCGCACAGGCCAGGCGTCTCTCGTTAGGTCTCCAGAGCAGAGCCCCTGAGCAGGCAGCAAGAGGAAAGGAAAGAGCTGGCGCCTCTGTGGACACAATGATGACCGAGGATGCGGTGAGAAGCTCTTTGCCTGATCGAAAATCACTGATTTAAAGTTCAAGGTGCAGTGTGTACGACCTGGTGACATCTACTGGTGAAGTTGCACGTTGTATCCATCACCCTGTGCATGCAGGGAGAACTTCTGGGAGACTTCAGTTGTCATTAAAACTCAAAAGATGTTCAGTATGTCCACTATATATGGGCTACTGTAAAAACATGGCAGCCCCCGTAGAGAGGACCCACTCCTCATGTGAATATACATTAATGTGCTCATTTTAGGGTAATGGAGGAAAAAAATCCTACATATAGGTAATTATATATTGACAGAAATGGCAGCATGTCATTGTTTAGTAATATTTTTTAGAAGTGATCAAAATGAGCGAAATCGCACACACTGCACCTTTAAAGGTCTGTAAATATGCACATGGGTTACCGCGATGAGTTGCGTGATCGAAGCCCATTGGTCGTGAGAGAGGTCAGCTCCGGTGGGGTAGTGGCCGGACGCCGACAAAACAACAACACTTTGCTCCGGAGCCGCTTCCAGATCCTGCAGAAGCCTCTGCAAACAAACGCAGCGCCGCTGATCATCCCAGTAATAATACCCACGGATGTCTTGGATTCCAGAGGCCTGGAAGACACCGGCCAAGGAATCTGCACAGAGGATCGAAGCAAAACAGCGTATTAGAAGCCTTTAGGAGCCGTGAAATCCTCCAGATACCTGAGCGTGTAATCACAGTCCACAGTTACTGCAGAGAGGGAGGATGATTTTTGATTTGTTTTAAATTTAGATTCAAGATTCATGGTGAATTCCTTTTAAATGTGAACTGGTGCTCACCAGGGAGCAGCTCCAGTCATCTTTGATTCAATCAGCAGGTTTCATGCGTCAATTTCTTTTCAGTTTGATGTTTTTTCACAAGGAGCCGTGAATGAGTCTCAGAAACACTCGAGCCGACAATGTTAAAGAAAGTCAAGGGAAGAAAATCTCCCTCGTCTGGATCTGCTCTGAAATACAATGGGTTCATACCTCATCTTTATAAAAAGTTAGAATTGAACTCAGTAGATTGTTTGTAATTCTGAAAACTGGGCGAACCCCCCCAAAAAACTGATGGACAGATATAGTTTGTCAAATACATCAATTCAACTTGACTTATAATCATTCATGTTTTATCCACTAACTATATTGTGATTATCGAAATGTGCACATTCGGATTTTAATCAAACGTTCATACAAAACCGAATTTCACTGCCTTGCACTTATTTCCTCTGTCTCCAAATCTCCTTGAATAATGAAGTGAAGGTGAAAGAGTCTGTCATTAAGCCTCTGACGTCTCTACAGTGGAACTGCGCGAGACAGTTTATCCACTTTTTCTGAAAGTCCACCTCTATTCATTCAGTCGTTTTCATTCTCAAATTTTCATTCATCACCTCTGTCACACAGAGATCTCACAAAGATTGCATGTGTCCATGTCACAGTGACTTGTGTAGCTGTGAATTGAATTTTTGTTTGTTGTACTATTCATAGTTAAAGGTGCAGTTTGCAACTATTTTGAAATAGTTTAATTTCACTTTTTAATGCTGATGAGTGAACAGGCTGTTACAAAAAGAGGAAGACAAGGGCATTCGCCATTAGGGCAGGGGTGTCCAAACTATGGCATGCAGCCCAACTGTGGCTCACTAACCCGTTTTTAATGGCCTGCAGCCAATTCTATTAAAAAAAAGAATGGAATGTGGCCCACATGAAGTTGTATATAATATCCATCACCTCACCCATCCCATATTGAGCATGCAGGAGAACCTATGGTAGCCCCCAGTTGACATTAAAGCTCAAAAGATCTTGGTAAAAGCAAGTCATACATTGGGGTGATTATATTCATTAAAACTGATAGAAGTCACAACAATTGAGAGAAATCTTACAAACTGCACCTTTAAATATGAACACTGACAAGTATTTTTGACGTATAACAATTCAACCTCATTTAACAGATGTTTTAATCCAAAGCAACTATATGTCTAAGGGGAAATGGAGAAGCTGGGATTCAACCCCACAACCTTATGCATTCAAAGTGCATGCACCAACACTGAGCTACACCCCGGTGCGTGTTACTTTAAAGTGTCTTTGTTACCATCACATGGAGAGGAGAGGTAAACCGGACCACACCACGCAGCATCAACGTGGAACCAGTGTCGGAGGAGTTCGGCTCCCAGTCTCACAGCAGCTGTGAAGCCGGGAGTCTGAACCCCCAGCACCTGCAACCACAACCAGACACCGCGAGAGAGGTTAATCACTGATTTCACTCTCAAGATGACGGGATGCTAATCGTTTCTTTCTCACTGAGTCCAGGTGATTGTGATTGATTGCACATGTGGCCACAGGCTTCACTTTTCTGTAATCATTGTTGCACAAAGGGAGCGGTAATTACACACCTAAGCTATAATTTGTTTGTACGTATGGGTGGAACTTACCCTGCTCTCCACCACAGCCGAGGAGTTCCTCCCCATAGTGACCTCTGTGGCTCGCCTGGTAAACTCAGTCAGTCCAAGAGAGCACGGGTACTCAGGACAGAGAGTGGGATCAGCGCTTAGCTGCTGTTTTATTTTCCCAGTGAGACGCAGGTGAAAGGTCCTCCCCTCCTCGCTGTGGTACTCTGAGAAAAGGAGTCATTTTTATTTAATTTAACTCCAACAAAGCACCATATTGACATGTGAAGAATTGAACCTGAACAGAAAAAGAGGTGACTGAAAGAAAATTGTTCACCAATAACTGCTGCATTTATGTGGATTTCAAGTTTAAGATGTGATTTTGTGATTTTTCCAAACAAAAGAACCTGTCCACATGGTTTAATACTATGTGTGTATATAACATATATATACATATATATATATATATATATTTATATATATATATATATATATGGCCTGTGTGTGTGTGTGTGTGTGTGTGTGTGTATGTATGTATGTGTGGATCCATGCCTTGTATTGTTCTCCAGCAGGTGTGTCAAAGTCAGAGCAAATTGTTTGTGTGCTTGACAATGTTGCATATGATCCCCAGTGGACAAATTTAAAATGGCAGTTGATTTTTATTTATTATGGTCTTGATGTCATTATTACAGTTTGCAAAGTCATCTCACTAGGCCGTATTGAAAGCTCTGTCAGGCTGGGTTTGGCCCGCGGGCTGTATGTTTTACACCCCTATTCTACATGATCATTTGGCCTATTCACGTCCTCCCCTTCTAAAAAGAAGATTTTTTTTTTTTTTCTGATGTAGCATCTAGGAAAAGATCAGAGAAATAATGAAAGGAAGTGTTAGGTTCAAATGTATAATTTAAGAAAGGTCTGGAAAGGTCTGGAGCCTTAGTTACATTACAAAATAATTTTTATTTCTGTTTTTTATTTTTGCAGAAAATCTAGATGCTTTCAGTTCAAAGCTCATGAGTCATATGTCGGGGAAATGTGGGAAAATGTCCCCTGATTGAAACGGTGATTCAGAGCCACATTACCTTTGTAATAGCTCCCATCAGTCCAGTGCACGGAGTGGACGACTGACACTGCCAGGTGTGATTCCTGCTGTTTCACCACCCAATAATCTTTAAGCGAAACCATAATAACTCATTCACAGCCATTACGACTTTGAAGAGTCATACATCAGTAAGTCTTTATGAATGGACCTCGAGGTCTTTTCTCTGTCGGCACAAGCCACGTTGTTATTTCAAACTGATGGAACCACAATGAAGGTGCAGTGTGTGGGATCAAGGTGCAGTTATTTTCCCATTTCCGCTCCAATGTAAAAAGAACTGGTCTATTTACTGTAGACTGAGCCAACATCAGGAGTGGCTCCCCTCTAAAGAGGACAGCATGTGTGCAGACACATATCTAACTCTCATATTTAACATTTTTGACAGTATAAGAAATATTTATTCAAATATTTCAAACCACAATATTCTAGTGCGTGAGATTGTTGTTGGTTTTTTTTTTTTTACAAATTAGAATGTTATGATGTCCACTTATTTACTAACTTTTATAGTCGTATGTTATAGGAAGAAACGCAGCTGTCTAATATAAAAGCATTACGATGATTACCTGAGGATATGCAAATGAGGGGTGTTGCTATAGCTCCTCCCCCTGTGTGTTACTAGAGGGGAACATGGCGTCAGATGAGGGCACTCACCTCTGCCAGTCAGGTCAACCCTCCTGCCCTCAGACAGTCTCTTGAAGACGGACAGTGGTTGTACTTCAGGACCTTCCTCCTCCTCCTCCTTCTTCTCCTTCTCCTCCTGCTCCTCCTCCTCTTCCTCCACCTTCACCGCTGCTGCTGCTGCTGCTGCCGCCGGCGCCTCCTCTCCTCGGTGAGTGTCGCCCCCAGCAGAGTCTCCACTCACCGGGTCTCCTCCATGTTGTTTGGCCCGTTTTTCCACGCCGTCGCCGCCGGGTTCACTCATCCTCTGACCCGCAGTGCCACACAAGGCCCCGCCGACCCCGCCTGCCTTCTGTTTAGCCTCGGTTGCCTGGCGACTGCACGCGTTTAGATACGGTTTCCCCGGCAACAGTGATGGGTGAGTTTGTGAGTCTAATTTGCGGCAGTGACGATGTGAGTTGACTTTGTCCACCACAGAGAGTTATCAGAGCCAAACAGGCGAGCGGAAGTGGAAAGGAGGCTGTTATTACTTCCGCTAAAAAGAGCTCGTGTGTGTGTGTGTGTGTGTGTGTGTGTGTGTGTGTGTGTGCGCGTGCGCGCGCGTGTGTGTGACAGCATATTTACATAGCTGAAGGCACCATAGTTAATGTTGAACCCTTAAGAGTTCAACATTAAACAACGTAAAACAACGTATTTGTCCCCAAAGGACAAACGTGTCTGCTTCCCAACAACTGCTGTTAAAATGTCATATATCATATATCAATATTTTCTCAGTCTGTTTGAACTACTTCAGCCTGAAATATACATGCAAACATACATTTTATTTTTACTGAAAAAAAAAAAAACTAAAAACAAAGATAATTTCCATAAAAGACACTTCAAATGGTATTTGATTATTATTAGGCCCTGAGATGGGTCAATGATTAGTAGCAACATTGATTTTCATTCTTTTTTTTTTTTTTGCAGTGTCAGATTTCATTTAAAGAAAACCACACATGTTCCTAAGGACAAAAATGTCCCCATCCCAAAAACTGTTGTAAAAATGTCATATATCAATATTCTTTTTCTACTTTAAACAAGTCAGTCCTCTAGAACTACTTCAGCCTGAAATATTCATATCAAACTTTATGCATATTATGTAGATTCTAACCCTTTAAATTCCAATTTGCCTACTTAACTCACATTGTTTTTTAACTGGAAAAACAAAAAAATACTAAGATAATTTCCATAAAAGACATGTCAAGTGGTATTGATTATTATTAGGCCGTGAGATGGGTCAGTGATTAGTAGCAACATTGATTTTCATGGCTCATCATTTCTTCTGCTGTGACAGTTTGAATGAACTATACAAAGCCCACATCATGCCACTCTGTACTGCCTTTGGTGTAAAGCCTTGATACAAATAGTCTTCTTTGATTGTCTTTGTAGTTTAACAAAACAGCAGCGCAGTGCTCCTGCAGTCCATGCAGCAATCGGAGCATTGTTCCGTGCAGAGAATTGAGGGAACAGCGACATCGTTGGGAGAAAGACGAGACAGAGAATCCATAAGTGTGGATGGCCAGAATCAAAGTGAACATCTTCCAGCCATTATATGAAGGGGCGGAGCACAGTGAGCCATGATCTGTGCCGGCGGCTGATAATCACACCTCACTGCACTAGAGGGCAGTAGATGGCCAAACCAGGCAGGTCATTTAAGAGGCACATGAAACATTACTCCTCATACCTATCATCAGACAAATAAGCATCATTATGAGCAGCAGCCTTTTTCAGTCACTGAATTGGGAGGTTTGAATAGTTTCCTAAAATGTCATAACTTGCTTCAGGGGCTAATGAGGCAGCAGCATGTGCAGAAATCTGCATCTGTGGCTCAGACTGCGATGGATCTGGGTTTCTGTGAGAGCTGAGGGTATGCCAATTATTTTTCTGAGGCAAAATATTGACTCACATTGACTTTGATTGTGTTTACCTCAACATCAAACCCAGATGTGTGTGTGGGTATTTGTCCAAATACAAACAGAGGCACTGTTGACTCTCCAGACTTGTGGTCATCTCAGGAAAATCTATTAGCGTGAGTGGTGACAAAGAGGTTGTAAGCATGGACCCGCTGGTATGTAGCTTAGTCACGCCATGCACCTTGGATGAATTTAAGGTGCTCGATCTAATTAAGGGGGCTATTAACTCCATTGGATTAAAGCGCCAGTGTATGCTGAGACCTGAAATCTGTTGTGAAAGGAGTGTTTTGTCTGAAGGCCCCCGGGTTCCTTAAAATATCCATGTGTGCTGAAGATAGCCAGCGAGTGTGGAGCACACGGCTCAGGACGAGCCGCAGGCGCATGGGAAGAAACAAATAGCAGCTTTAGTGAGAAACGACACTTCACAAAGTTTGTCCAAGGTTAAATCAGTTCAATCCCTCATCAGTGTTTCATTAAAGTAACGTACAAGCCACATTTAATCCATTTTGATATCAAATCATAAGAAAAGAGACGATGCTTCAGTTAATGAAATATTTCTAATTGGCTGCATGACATTGAACAGACATGTTTTTCATCCTCTCTTCATATTTCATCAACTAGTCCCAGTTGTATGTGTAAGTGGTGGATTCTCTCGTTCGCTCCCCTAAGTTGTTTGTAACTGATTTCAATCTCACGGAAAACACTCCACAGAGGATCACTGTGTAAGAATGTGGCTTCATTTCACATCATTGTTTCCACTCGTGGCCTTTATTGTTTTTTCTTTTTTTTTGGTTTGATGATAATGGAGTTGTCGTGAGCGTCTGGCAGAGCCAGCGATGTTTGTTTTCAGATGTCTTCCATTCTGTTCCTGGATTCGGTTTTTAAATCTTGTTGAGTTGCTCTGACAACATCATGATGGCTGCTCACACAGTAGCAGAGCCAGACATGACTGCTTTTGTGGGGTTCAAGAAGCCTCTAGGGCTCCCACTGCAAATATATGATAATATAGTCCGTCATCCTTTTATTTAGTTCTGAAACTCTTTCACCTCATTTGACCTCTAACACAGAAACAACCATATAACTCTTTAATCAAAGTGGTCACGTGTCACATCCATGATGAAACCATTAACTGTGATAAATGGTCACATCCCCATACAACACACAGCTTCACAGAGACTCAGGGCGGGACATCTGATCCACTGGAGAGAAACAACTGGGCTCCGATAAAGTGTGAAGGAAGGCCAGTGAAGGTCGTAGTGAGTTCAAACCATCGACTATTGAATATTAGATTATTAACTGCCAGTACTAATTCAATGTGGTTTGAATTCTGGAAATTATTTCTTATTTGGCACTTTTATCTTTTAACAATAGCTAGTATCGATGGTGGCTTTAGACATGGAACTGAATGCTACCTGGTATTCAGGTGCTATATCCATCTTCACCACCAGATGTCACTGAATCCTGTGCACTGAACTTTCAAATCTGAGGATTTGGGTCAGGGGGCTGTTTTTCTACACACTGAAAACATTAGTCGTTTTCATCCATCATGATAAAAGAATAGTTTCCCCTTTTATACGCCATTATTTACATCTCTGTGACATGTTATTATTGTATGTGTTAGAGCGATTATCTCAGCACTGGTGTGTAAGCTGGGTGCAGGTCAGCCTCAGAGGTCAAAGGTCAGAGTGAGGAAATGAGGGGAGATTCAGCCATCAACATAAAACACATTAGCAGTGTCACACAATATTATATTTTATTTCTCAATGCAACAGATGATGTTAAGATGTCAATAATGCGTAACATTGTGTCCCAATACAACAAACTAATGGATGAGTCCATCATTAAATCTTTATTCGTCCATATTAAGACACTTCAGAGTGTGTTATTGAACTTACACTATTACCACTTATACCAAACGAAGAATGTAGCAGATGTATAGTATCATGTCACCCAACACTTTAACTGTACCATGCACAATAATTCATACTGCTGTTTGCCACCTAAAGGATTTCAATTCCTGAAGTAGTTTTAGCCATTTCACATTGTTATGGTATGAAACAGAGGTTCCCAAATTTGTCCGACCCCTGAAATAACCTTGTCACACACAACCCCCATTATCTAAGTGGATTGTTTTGAATGTGCTAATGTTGAAGTGTTTGTGTTCATTTTAGATCCATTTTTATGATTAATAAATAATATTAATTAATGATTCATATTCAACCATATTTTTGCTAATTTACAAACTTCTATTCCTCAGTGTTGGATTATGGGAAAAAGTACCACATAACCAACACAGACGTTGCAGTACCACCATTTGGCCACTCGGGACACTTCCGTCTCCGTTTTACACATACCACTGTTGTGGTTGGGCTGGGGAGGACTTTGATTGTTGCATTCACAAATATCGACTGAGAAATCCTGCAGGTTTTCGATATTATTTTGGATTTTTAACAGATTTCCAAAAACGACCCTTGACCTTCCATTGTCCTGGGAACCAGAGGACTATATTAAATGTATTGTACTGGCAGCCAAGATAAACAGAGTCTACAGAAATATTAAGAATGAAAACAGATGCACAGCCCTTTGCTTTAGTTACACGGATGAAATCAAATCTATTTTGACTCAACGGTAACAGCACTGTTACCAGAAGGATAACCACGGCTCGGGTTGTATCCTGCTACAGATTCAGTGTATCATAAATACATAACTTACCATATAATATATTATACTAGACAATTTGCTTTAGAGCCACAGGTGACATGCGCTGCGTCTCTCGCGTGTAGAGACTCAGGCAGCGTATTAATGTCTCGCAGGAACAGGCGCCTCCTGTAAACAGTATGCAGACATCACAGGTGTCAGCCAGTGTCCGTAAAGCGCTGACTCAGCAGGTTACCGCCGTCTTTCTGTCCGTTGCTGCGCAGTCACTCCGCTCACCTGGCCCGGGTTCAGCTGCTCTCATCAGGGCCAGTAGTTGCACTTAACCTCAGCTCGTCCTCGCCTGCGCTCCTCACCTCTGTGACGGCAGGAGAACTTGTGGTTTGCTCCAGCGGCGCGGGGGGGGGTCGCGCCGGTCATCCGTCTTTCTCCTGCAGTGTGAAGCTGAAAAGAGACGTGTTGGTGTGTTATGCCGCTGACCTTATCAGAGTGAGACACAGGACTGTCATGCATGCATGTTTCAAATGTGGTAGGAACAGATAAGAGGACAACACCGCGTGAGGAATTACAGTCTGATTACTCTCTCTTTGGTAATCTCCATGAAGAGGGAACTGTTTGTGGGTACGTCTGCTGGGGAGACACTAAACAATTTTTTTCTGTGGGTCTGGATTTATTAATTTACTTATTTTTATTCATTTTTATTTCAATCCATTTTTTGTCCATTTGTGTGTATATATATATATATTGAGAATAGGAATTAATTGAATTTGTGAGCAAACCAGGAAGTTGAAAATGAGCTCTCACAGGCTTTTGTCTTGTTTAGTCACTTTCTAGCAACCATATTTTTAAGCATCAAAATTCAAAAGAATGCTGTTTTTCATACGTTTACAATTATAACTAAATGTTCAAACTTTATTTGAAACCTGTTACTCATTGACTTTGACATAAGGGAACCAGAAGTGTCAGCACTCCAACTCAGTTCTATATTTAAGGATTTATTTCAGGCGCTAGATTAATCACCTTTCTAATTGTTCTGTTTGATTTCCTCTCCAACATTCACCCGTCTTGTTTACCTTCCTCATCCAGTTTCTCCTGTAATTTCCAAACACACATGGTCTATTTTTAATTGCTCTCTCTGAAAAGTACCTGAGTCTGAGGCCAGTTTCCTTCTCATGATAAATCTGATGTGTAACCTCCCGAGCTCTAAGCTGCACATTACTGCAGGACTTGTGCCGGTCACACCCTGTACAACGTTTCAGTGTCCATCAGATAAGAAAGCTCCAGGACAACACAGCAGTTTGTTGTCTCACAGGTTATTTTTAAGTGCGATTGTGGTTTCATGTGGAAAACATCATTGATACAATCGCAGCAACATGTTTTTTTTTTCTTCTAATCACTGAGTTTCTGCAGAGTCGCCCTCATCTCTTTATCCCATGTGAAACTCTACCTTTATCCCCCCCCCCCCACACACACACACACACACCACCACCACCACCACCAACAAGACAGGAATTCTGATGCTATCACCTCCACTGTACATGTCTCCACAGGAAGACATAAACTATCTGGGACTGTAGGCATCACAGAAATGTACAGGCATACAGGAAGAGCCATTCAGGAAGCAATTTACAATGTGGCTTCACCCGATTTCACATACTTTCTCCCAGTTTCACTTTACACATCATACATGTGTACAGCCTGCTCAGCATCAGGGCTTTTCCGCTGTAACATGCAGCCACACCTCAAGATGTCACTGTATCTTACACTCTGGACCTTGAATGTAGCCGTTTACGTCATAGACCGTATATACAGATGGACGTAGTGTCCGTGACATCACCCATAGCTTTCTGCAGACTGGGTTATGGGGGCCCATGGCGCCTTCACGAGCATCCACAGAGCGTGCCAGGTCGGCCCAGGTGTCACTCAAGAGGCCACACCCTCAATATTGCCCAAACAGTGACCGCTTGAAACCAAAACCAAAGTTTGCACCAGCCGGTAAACATGTTTTAACTCCCCTCTAAAGTTGGCAATTTGAACATGAGAGTCAATGGGGATTGACTGCCTCAAGTGGCCACACTGTGAAAGTGTTTCCACCTCCATATTGCCCTCATCCTACAGCCCCAGAGGTTGCTGCTTGTTTTACATACAAACCGCTGTGTTCCGGAAATTGTTGAAGTGGAAGATTCAAGATGACCGAAACTTGAATCCACCAACTATGTCTAATCAGTTGTTTTAAACAGTTAAACTCACCCACATATTTCACCTTGGTTAAGCGGAACGCATCAGGCGTTGTAAACATTTGAATACCTTGAATTTCGATTTCAGCTGCGATTGCTGGGATAAAACATTCAGTCAGCATTTACTGCTTTCTTTATCTGCCCCGACTCTTATACGATTTAAGAGGTCTGCCTCTCCCCCAGTGTTTGCTCAACTCCCGGATGCCTCCATTTAAAGAGTGAGAGATGCAGGGACCGGCTCTGATAGTAGCCAGACTGGAATGGGAGAGTTGGGAGGTTTCCAACAGGTCACTACATCATGTTTCACTGCTTCATCCTGCTTCTTACCTCACGTGCTTCGCTGGGCCTGGACCTGTCTCTGAGCTAATGCACATAATGGAAGTGGAGGAGAGAGGATGGGGTCAGAAGCAGCAGTGTCAACACGCAGGGGATCACAGGGTGTATAGCTCTGGGGGTTAGGATGGGGTGAAGGGGCATCAGGGCCCACCGGAGCTCCCCCGTATACAACATCATAACATGACGTGGCCCCCGGCGAAGCCTCGTGTTGCGCTGACACCGCTGCACATTCGCGTCTCAGCTCGTTCATCACAGCCCCTGCTGCTGAATTCCTAATGTACACACGGTGAATGGCACATTAGACAGAACTACTTTCACGCTCCCAGTTCCGCCGCATGTCATTAAATTGATCACGCTGACGACGTGTCCTTTAATACACCATTAAGTGCTCTGTGAGGAGACATCGCACATTGTGTTTATACGTTCACCAGCAGGATGATGGAGCTCGTTCCGGTACAGGACACAGTCACTCACAGTGTTGACCATGACACGGCACAGTGTCGTCTCAGATGAACTCGCCATGTTTTGCCAACTAAATGTGACGCCACTATTTATTCAGTCATGTGGAGAAATTAGCCACTTGTGGTGACCTCACACGAGTCTGTATATGTGCTGGAGATGTCATTCTCCATCGTCTCTCTCTTCTGTGTGTTGGTGCTTTTGTGTTATTTGCCCTTAAAACGCTGAGGATGTTGTCGTTACAATGTAAACTACAATGGCACCGAGGAAGGCAAAGCTATTCCTTTCCAAAGTACTGTGTGAGGAAACTGGTGACGTCTGATGTTGAAATTCTAACATTAAAACTCAAAAGGAGTTGCTCTTGATGTAATAAACACAAAGCACTAAATTCCAGGCGAATGAAAACGTCTACATTCAGGTAATGGAAGGGTTAGGTAACGCTGAGGCTTCAACGCTAGATAAAACTATAGACGGTACACTGTGCCTTTATTTAACGACAACAAAAAATCTCTTTGTTAGAGGTCAAACTTATGCGCTGACTGAAGTGGAGTAGAGTGTTGTGTGTCACATGCCTTTGTATGTTCCCTTTAGCTCCTGTAGAAGTATATGAAATGACACATTTTAGAATTTTTGGCCTCTTTTACAACATATGTAAACAAGTCTAATATTACTTCCTTCAGACATGTTGTGTTCACTCTAGAGATAACAATTAACTTACAAGTTAATTAGTCTATGTGTATGCAATATTTTGGTGTTACCACCAGCTAATATTCATCTTCCCATGCATTCATATCCTGTGTGCAGATAATAATCAACTCCACTGTCATCTAAGGTTCTCATCGCATATAATCATAACAGATATGCTCGTATAGATTTTCCTGTGCTACCAATAAGAATAAAAGTCCAGTCATTCTATTCTTAGGGACTGTAAAAAATCACTGATTAACTCTTTAATTGCTTTTTGTGCTGATTTCCTCGAAACGTCTTATGATGTAAAGATTATTCTTCCACCACTCTGAGTCAGTAGGAGGCGTGTCCTGCTGTTGTTGACACGTTGTTTCCTGGTGTGTCTCCTGATACTTTAATTGTGATGCAGCAGCACAGCTGTGGCACATAAATTGTTTCCTGCTGAATGTAGTAATGACACTGACCGTCGGTGCGGCCGCTGTCCTCTGACACTGTATGCATGTCGTTTGGAGACGACTCAGCATGTTTCTCAATCACACATCAGGACATCAAGCTCGTTTGTGCTCCACGCTTCGGTCTGTGAGCTAAATGTTCCGCTCTGTGTTCTCAATCATGGATCAACTGTGTTGACAAACCCTTGCTGCTCATAGCACACTGTGATACTGACAATCATTTTCTTTCTCCATTGCACATGAACTATTGTAGAAGCAGTTCACAATTCATCCTCTTAATTACAACAATAATGACATAAACACACAGTAATATGAATTAATGAACGGTACGGCGTGTTGGATTTTGTGATATCAAGTGTTGAAGGAGCATGTTGCATCTAAGTACTCTCTCACATCACCCTTGCATTCCATGTATATGCTGGACAGGTGCCACATTCAGCCCAATTTAATGGGACCAGTGAAATCACAGCATAGTTTTGCCAGTTCCGGCCCACGGGCCTTATGTTTGACACCTGGGCTGCAGGAGAAGCTATGGCAGCCTGCTGTTGTCATCAAACTGTGTCTTGTTTGTTCCAGTCTGGGCTACAAAGTAAAAACATGGTAGTGGAACATGGCAGCCTCTGCGGAGAGGATCCCCTCCTGATGTAAATACAGAGGGCTCATTCAAGGCTAATGTAAACTTTAATTCGTGCATTCAGGTGATAAAAAAATGCCTAAAAGCATGAATGAAATCCTATTCTGTTTTTATTTCTGCGTACGAAAATAGCATAATCTCACCTGAATCTCGCACACTGGGCCTTTAAGTAAAAAAAAGCACATTTTTGGACTTGCACTTAAGATAGTGAGCCAGGGATTCTGCATATTTTGCCCCTGTCATGTAACATGGTCCATACGTGACAGATGCTGCTGTGTGTGTTGATAATAGCAGCTGAGGCGCCTGCATGTATTTCTATGAAAACAAACTCAACTGTCCATAATGAGCCTCTCTGCGCCACGCAGCCATGAGCCGTCCCTGGTAACCACTCACATGTTCCTAACATCTTTATCATCTCTGGAAAACAGCAGCGCCCGACCTGACCGGCCCATCGTTACATGTTGTCCTAAGGCTCAGAGGAAATATGCTTGCAAATTGCTCTTTTGTGCTGCGTTGAATGGAGAGTTGACCGGAGCACGTGTTCTCCCGTTGCAGTCCAGACTCTACCTGGAACAGTTTGTCATATCCCTCCGTGAAATATGTCTCGGAGCGGCGGCTCCCGTAAGGAGTCGCTCCGCGGCGGCTGCTCTCACTTACGATTGTAATCCTGCTTTGAGCACAGGGTGAGAGCGTTGAGCCTTTCCCCTGGGCTGATTTACTACAGAACACACAGGGCTCCTTTTAAGGAAGACTTTTATATGCTGCTAAATGTCTCCTCTTTTACTGCCTCATTGATTATGTTTGTAAGATTCCTCTTTGGGGGGAGGGGAGGGGGGGTCATGCAAAGAGGAGAGAAATGTGATATATAGTTATCAGAGTTAATATTTCATATGAAACATCCATCAGCCATAAATCTGAATTTCCCAATTCTATATGCAAAGGTGTTCCGTTTGAGAGGAAGCTAAACTTGATGTTTTAATAGTTTAGAAATCATATTGTACTCACAAGCTACATTATTGTACGTGACTGTTGTACAAATTAAATGTTTTAAATATTTATTACGAGAATTATTACATTTGGAAAACTAAAATGTAGCCAAAAGCTTTGAACTTAATATGTCAACTTTGTTTGATCTTTTTTCATTTTTTTATATTAGGAAAAATATGTAAATTCATCCCTTTAAAATTCAAGAAAATCTGTCATTTTAATATATGAGTGAAGCGGTGAATGGACCAGACATAGGATCTATCTGTTCAATTTCATTTTCCTGTCAGAATGAAAAAGGTTCACTATCTGTTTCTCAGGGCTCATATGAGGACTTTATCCAATACTTGGAACAGAAATACATTTAATAATGTATATTTTCCACGAATAAATTTGAATATTATGTAGTTGAACACCTACTTAGTTCAAATGAATTCATTCAAAGTTTATTTCAAACCTGAACAAACCTGCAGCAGTCAGAGCATTGCACTTTTTAAATGAACATTAATTTGACCAGTTATTATAAACATACATTAGACATTCACTAAAATGTCAAACATTGTCTCTGACTACGGCTCAGGCTGATTATCAGTCCACCGCTTATTGGAAAAACAACGGAACGAGGGATCAGCTGGACAACCTGACTTAACCCGACCCACAGAGGGTGTTCTCTCTCTGCTCGTCACTCTGGTAAACAGCCCCTCTGCTGCTCTGCAAGTGTGTGGGTGATAAAGATTTATCTGCAGCAGGGGCTGTTGGGCAGGGCCCACAGAGGCCCTCTGACAGGCAGGGAGCCACACTGACACCTTGACATGTCTCATAATCAACCTGTCACATTCACAGCCCACACTCACACACTTTGAATATAATGTTGAGGTCTTTATTAAATGTCAAATTCAATCTAAGTTGTTATCTGTAATATAATACTCATTATATCACACATATAAATTAGTTATAATGTTGGGAGCATGAGTCATAGATGGTTACAACACATTGACTGAAGTGTGCATTAAAGCCTAATATTGAAACATATTAAGTGTATTATTAATTCTTATTATTATTATTATTATTATTATTATTATTAATAATAATATAACATGTTTTGTAGTAACATCATAAGTGTCCACATCTGCCATCATGTCATCTATGATTATGATATGTCATTTCTGTACTGTTCTGCTCAGTGTGTTTAGAGTTAAAGAGCCAAAACAAGGATTTGATCATGCAAACAAAAGTAACTATTTTACATCTTATCTTAAGACCTAATGATATTTTGATTCTTGTTTGTTTAAAATGCTTTTTCAAGTCATGTCTTAATATGCGGCTGCAGAGTTGTTTACACTTGTGTGAACTCTGTAAACGTCAATTACAATTAAATAGACTTTAGGGAGAAGAGAATAAAAGACTTACAATCTGGCCTCTGGTTCTGACAAGTCGCTGAACTGTGTGCTGCCATTGGACTGCAGAGGACCAGGAGATGCCTCCTCGCTCCTGCAGCTTCCCTGTGAGCCGGTCAGACTCTCGTTGCCCTCGGGCTGACTGCTCTGCGACTTCTGGAAAGAGCCGGCGGTGCCCGATTCGGCCTGCCACAGAAAGCAGGAGCAGCGAGTCCGCAGCTCTTTATAGAAAGTGTTGAGCCGCAGGCTGGAGAACCAGGGGCAGCCCAGCAGGCTCTTGAAGGCCGCGCGGAACTCTGGACTCCGGCAGTAGATGATGGGGTTCAGGCCCGAGTTGATGTAGCCGAGCCAGTTCAACAGGCGGAAGATCCTCTCGTTGGGGACGTCCCTGTTGAAAGCGTTGATGATGTTGGCCACAAAGAACGGGAGCCAGCACACGGTGAAGGTCCCCATGATGATCCCCAGAGTCTTCAGGGCCTTGTGCTCTTTGACCTGTATGAGCCGCGACGGCCTCCGCTTGGCGCTCTTCCTCCTCGCGGCGCTGTTGCAGGTGTTGGCGCTCGTGCACGAGGGCAGGATGTTGTTGATGTGGGAGCAGACGTGAGTCTGCGTCGGTGGCAGCGGCGGTGGTGGAGGTGGGCACTCGTTCTGGAAACGTATGCGGCTCTTATCTATGAGCTTGACCTGCTGCGCTGCTATTAGAAAGACCTTCGCATAGACAAATATCATAATGAGCAGTGGAATGTAAAAAGACACTATGGAGGATGTGATGGCAAAGGCCCAGTTGGTCACAAAGTCACAGCACGCAGGGTTACTGTAGCACCTCAACGCGTCGGGGTCTTCCTCCGCCCGCCAGTACCCCTTCATGATCGGCACGAAGGAAATCAAGGCCGACACGACCCAGACTAAACACACCACGACCCTGGCGCGCCACTTGTTGAGCAGGACCTTGTACCGCAGCGGCCTGGTGATGGCGATGTACCGATCCACCGCGATGACGCACAGCGTCTCGATGCTCGCCGTCACGCACAGGACGTCCACCGAGGTCCAGAACTCGCAGAAGGTGTCACTGAGCTGCCAGTCGCCCGTCACCACGATGGTGGCCCCCAGAGGCACCACCAGGACCCCCATGATGAGGTCCGCACACGACAGCGACATGATGAAGATGTTGGTCGTGGTCTGTAGTTGCGAAGTGCGCGTGACGGCGATGATGACCAGCAGGTTCCCCACCACTATGGTCAGGATGATGATGACCAGTATGATGAGGCTCCAGGGTCCCGCCGCGTCATGGTAGGACTTGGTCACATTGATCCCGAAGGACGCCCCTGTAGCGCTCAGGTTCCCATCCATCATTCAGCAAAATGTCTTCTTTACGTCGGATTCACCAAAACTGCCGACCGTGCACTTTTCACATGCATCGTAAATCTGCTCAAAATAAAGTTGCACAACTTTTCCAATCAAATAAATAAGAGCGAAAGGCTCATATCGCTTACATTTCACACATTGGCGGTCCGGTTTCAGAAGTCAGCGCAGGCTCTGCATGTTTCCATAGTGTGGAAGTTCTTCTGCTCCAGGGAACAACAGCAGCGGCATGATTCCCACTGAGCGGCATCCGAGTGTCCATACAGCTGCAGCTCTATTATTTCATGGAGTTGCAGAACTCAAATAAATCCCAGAGAAGAGTCCAAACATCAAGTGGAGTGGGAACAAAAAGTTTCTGGGAAGAAAGCTCAGCTTTGTCGTTTTAATAGTGTCCTCTGGGGATCAGAGTTCTCTCTCTGAGGTCTCCTGAGCCTCAGTGCCACAGCTCTGTAGTGACCCTGCTGCAAGAACCACCAGAGAGCACCAGAGCGGCTGCCCACTCTTTCTTTTGCTCTCTCTGTCTCTCTCTCTCTCTCTCTGTCTCTGTCTCTCTCGCTCTCAGTGCAGGTTGCCCAAGATTGTATTGGCTGGGCTCACACCGTGGCTGAAGGCAGAGGGGAGGAGTTGAAAAAGTGTGACTGTGTGTTGAAACCATACGGGGATCAGAACACTAATAGATCCACGCACACACGCACAGTACGGATTCCACTTTTTTCGGACAACTTTTCACGTTAACACGTACATTTGAAAATGTAGAAATTTGTACCCTATTTTACATTTTGACTACTACAGTATCACATTGGACTATCTGACGTAAGAGTAGTATTGAGCTGCAGTGGTGAGGTTGCATTTTGCACCACATCTTGTGATTCTCCTTCTGATCCCGTAGGAGAATATATGGCATATTTATTCGTTATGTGTGTTTCTATTCCGAGGTCTGGTTCCTGATATGAATTTATGCTTATTGGACGATAATAAAACCAACAATTCAATCCCTCAAGTAATTTTACACCCATATACAAATTGTGTTAATGTGGACTAGTTTTATGTTTACTACACCAAGATACAGTCAGTAGTACAATTGAATACTTTTATGCTGTTGTTTGTGCATTATGAGACTGTGTCTTTGTATTTGTGTAGAGGGTGAAGCCAAACTGAGACTATTAGTCATATTTAATAGAAGTGTCTTTACTTCACTTGAGTAAAGACAATACTGACTGTTTGTGCCACCTCTGCTCATTTCATCATATTATCTGCTCATATTACTTAATAGATATGATACATTTTGTAAAACAAGATGTCATAGATACACTTGAATTAAATTGATCCGATGTATTTGTAACTTGAAAGTGAAAGACTCTTTGCTCTTTAATGTCAGCGATGTGTCCAATGCAGCAGCGTAACAGGCTTTTCCACTGCTCCACTACACACTGCATCATGTCCAACATCATTTCACAGACACTTTCTGTCAACGTCCTCAACCATTGAGATGTTTTGGAAACTCTGTTAAATTGTGATTTCAGCTGCTTATCTCCAGTTTTACTCTGCAGCTGAAAAAGGTTTATTTGTAATATGGTCTGTGGTTTAGCTTTCCAGACCACAGGACACGAGGCAGCCCCGACTAGAGAACAGGAAGTAAGTGGCCTCCCTTTGACTCAAAGCACTAAAAGAAAATAATAGATCACTATCTGGCTGTTACTCAACCCAGAGCACTGAAGAAGAACCATCGGGCGAATGCCTTCCATGCGATTCCCCTCAGATACCCAGGGCTCTGCCACGCCACTCAGTCACTGTCTTGTCACCGCATTAGTTCCTTCTTTGGTCTCGTAAGCTCCGTATCTGCATCTCGGTACCACCTCGCGTTTGACTTCTGCTTAACTTGAGCTGCAAATAAGGAAAGTGCCAGGTCAGCACGTTCTGCTTGATCAAAGCTTTGCTGCTGCTGCAGCTACTCATTGAGTGTGTCTGCACAGATGTTCTCTGTGTGTGTCTCAGCCCTTGACTGGGAGAAAAAAGTTAAGAAAAAAAACCCTTAGCTTTTATTTTGAAAAGGATTTTGTATGCATCGCAGTGACATTTGAGAAATTGAACATTTTCCATGATTTGGGTTGTGGCCCGTCATTATGGGGTGATAGTGGGTCCTGAAGCCAGACCAGTTGAGAACCACTGCTTTAGAATACCTGAATGGACTCCTGTTCAAAGTTTAGTGATAAAAGGTCAAGGTCACAGTGGGGCTAGGGTTAGGGTTAGGGGGGTCCATGCCCTCTGTGCACAATATGAATGAGGTGATGCTGAAACATTAGAGTCAAGCTCTACTAAATTATGATTGCATGTCCAAAATGTATTCAGCATATGATTTCCTGTAAAACGGACTCATATAGAATGAATCCCTCTCCATCATCCTTAATGACCCACTGAAGTGTGTGCTCCAGAGACTCCTGTCTTCTTATTGTTTCTGCTGTATGGAACATTTCCGAGTGGAGGGATGGGCCAACTTTTACTGCAGTCTCTACCTTTAAGTCGACCAATTCACTTCTTACGGAGAGCAGTGTATGTGGTCTGAAAGTGAACTGGTTGACCCCGGCATACATGGTTCTCGATTATGCGGACAGCACTACATCCATGCTGTATGAGTTTATATTTGTTGATAGAAGTCTCTTTATTTAAAATGGACCCGACAAATCTAATTGTATTAAACATATTAACAAACCTCTTTTCCTTTTGCTCCCAATAGACTTTTCTCCCCTTTTGGTCCGGGCCACTCTGTCACTCATCTCTCTATAGGAAGTGGTGGAGCCACAAGTTTATTCACAAAAGGCAAAAGCTGGAGCCATTTTCAAACTCGAGGACCCGGAGGTCTCCCCACCAGCCAACCCTGCCCCCCCCCCCTGCCCTTGTGACGGCCTCTCTTTAAATGAAGGTCACATTTTCCACGCTTACTCTTTGACAGCTGCTCATTTGTCTTTGCGTGAGAAGATGCCATTGGTGGATCTGGACCTGGTCCTGGTTCAGTGTCGAGCAGCAGCTGGCCCAAGCTGAGCTGTTGATAGTGGAATGGGCTGTGACAGCTCTCTCACCATTACTCAGTGAACCCAGTAAGAGTAACATTAGCTTACCATACATACAGTGATTTACATGGCATCATAAGTCATTTGCAGAATTCACTGTGTGCAGCCAACAAGACTAATGCACATTGTTGATGTCGTAGTTTTAATTACTTTATGACGCAATCCACCTATCATGTGCTCAATCATGTGCTGATGTGAAACAGGACACCTCAGTGCTCTTGACCTGGGCCGTCCATCACCACAGAGACTGCAACCCTTTAACCTGATGCCAGTTTATTGTGAATTGACTTGTAATTTTAATAGAATTTACAAACATAATTTACTGTGTGTAGAGCAGTCGCGGATCTGTTCAGCTCTGCTCATGATGGCAGCCTGTAAATAATCAGAGCAGTCATGAAGCATTGGTCTATTTATTACACGCTCGCTCGGCAGACACTACCCTGGGAATGTTTCCCCTCGTCACCATGGAAACAGCATGTGTTTTAATTGGCTTGAATGAAAGACCTTGTCTATCAAAACTAACAGTGTATAGTAACGTCCTGATTTGTGCATGGCCACCATCTGGTCTTCAAAAGCTTGCATTTCAATTCACATCGCAACTCATCTGCTCTGTGCCAACACTCTCAGTCCACACAGTCCTTCTCCCAATCACGGCCAACTGTGAAAGCCTGAGGGTGAACAGTGCATATTATTTCTATGTGTGTTTCTCTCATATTCAGCCATTTGTTGAACATTCAATGTGGATCTGTTTTCACCGAGTGGGTCCTGATATGATCGGCTGAAGCGCCCACCTCTGCTTTACTAGAGTATCTGCCATGACATGCAAAAGCAGAACTTGAGGACAAATAACCTGTTTGCACAGATTAGTCAATTTCACTCCTCTTCTTTTTGTTTAAAATTACTTTTTAAAGCAAATGAGTGCGTTCGGGGGCCACATACGGCCCAACTTGACTTGAAATTACGAAATATTATGCCTCAGTTTATTGTTTACACACCTTTTAATTTTTAACCGGCAGCTCCGGTTTGTGATGTTGTAAGCGACCCCCAAATTTGAATAGGCAGTTTATTTTCATTGAAAAAATGGCATTTAATGTCTTCTCTGTATTTTTGATACACCTCGCAAAGTCATCTCGCTGGGCCGGATTGCAACCTCTGTCGGACTGGTTTTGGCCCGCAGGCCCTATATTTGATACCCCTGCTCTAAAGCATGCTTAGAGATTCTGACGCTTTCCAGTCCAAACTCAATATGCGATATTATAGCTCCGGCTCTGATAGTCTGACCTCTGCCAGCTCGCACTCTGCAGCTGTGGTGTAACTCTTGTGTTGGCAGGTGTGTGTGTGTGTGTATGTGTGTGTGTGTGTCAATTCTCACTCATGTATACATGCTTTGACAAGTAAGTGTGATCAGTAGCACAAGTGAATAGCATATGTCCCATAGGTGTCAATGCGCCTTTAAATCTATTAATGCTGTTTTAATCACCATGTGGTGGAATGCGCATTGCACACGATGAGCACACAAAGGCCACACTGATAGACCAGTCTACACCTACAGGTTTAAGGCTTGTGATTGAAACTCAGAGGCCTTTTCTCTTCACATGATACCTACACAGCACTTTGGATTGTTGTGTCTCTTTGGTTAATCACATGTTTGTAGATTCCTTCTGAAGTCAATTTGTTGTTTTTTTTCGTTCTCTTTTCTGCAGGAAATTCTCCATTAGTGGAAGACGCTAATCAGGAGTGCGGGGGGAAGGAGAGGGTGCAAATGCAAAACAAGACTTGCGGCCTCAGCGTGGTGTGCTGTGCTGTGCAACATACGTGAAGACTGGGTCAGTGATTCCACATGTCCACCATATGTAAGTCCACTTTGCATCCTGTGGGTATTAAAGCCCAAAAGCAGTTCCTGTGCCAGTAGTTACGGAGTATGAGAGCATGTGTTGAGGTGAGAGGAGACTTTGCTGTCTTGTCGTGGGTAAATCGCTCTCATTATGCTCTGAGTGAAACCACATGCTGAGATTTCTTGAGGTTGAGGGCACTGACAGCCTCTTGTCCCTCTGCACACTCCCTGGAGATTTGTGCGAGACCACTGTCATGCTATTTTTGGGACAATCCCGAAGTTTTCATTGTGGAGATTGCCGTGTCCACGCACAGATGCTTCCGATCTCAAGCTCACGCTCTATGTAAATGATAATCAAATCATTTTGTGTGAGCCCGGGGGCCATTTTTACGGAGATGGCCAAACTGACTGGAAATCCGTCCCGCTCAGTAACATGCCAATTCAATCTCCAATTCAATTCTCCATCCTCCTGTAAGGCGGAGTGGGTGTGTGCAGAGAATATGTGTCTGCACATCGCAGTTTATTATGAAACCCCAGAGAAACTGCAAAGAAAAGGCACAATAATCTTTGCCTCGTTATGTTGCAGTTGGATGAATCATCACTGAGACATATTCCCCTAATAGGTTTCATTGTCTTCAGCAAACTGGTTCAGTAATGAACCACCACTGAACCACTATCACTGGGAGCATGTGCACGCCAAACATATACTGTACAAGTAGTTCTCTTGACCTCCGCCCCTCTATAGACTGATAAGATCCTAAAGCCAATGGGCTGAAGATGTGCCACTCAAAACAAGTGATAATACAAACACTGTGTATCCACTCTCTGCTTCCTTCTGCGTCATGAGTCGGAAGGAAATCAAAGGAAATGCATATAAACTCATGTTCCTTATATATGAATACATATAATAATGGATATAAACGCTCCCTGTTTCCTGGACTATCCTGGTACAGCCTATGCATGAGAATGTGTTATTTTCATGTTTTTGTTTGTAATGAACTTCAGTGCCCCAGTGGTTCTGTGTTGCAAGATGAGTGAACTGAGACCTTGACATCAGTACTCTGGTAAACAAGGTCGTTATGGCCAGAACCTGTGATCTTGTGGAGTGAATGGACCATGAGATAAAATCCAATGGGCTGACTCATCACTGCACATCAGTCGGAATGAATTACTCTCTTTTATAATGCACAATAGAAATGTGCATTAAATCAAAAACTAATTGTAAATCATGTAAGCAATTGTAATCTTAATAATCCGGGCCTTGGCATTTGTTTCTGTTTGTTTCCAGCAACACTGTCTCTGCTCATCATCATGTCAAACCCCAAAGATGTGACCATGGTTACACTGTATGTGGTTTGTTGTTTTTGCTCACTCACAGTGGTTTAGTCATCGATTGTTTGCTCGTGTCACTTGGATTTGTCCATGCATGTAATGTAAGCATGAGGGCCGTGTGTATGCTGGTAAACAGATCTCTGTCCTACATGTGTGCATGTACTGTGTCTATGGGGGACGTCTGTACGGTTCATTCATTTGATTTACAGTCTGCTGGAGGCCGCAACGCTCGATGGCCGTCATGCAACATAACGTTTCTCTTTCTATCAACATATTTAGTAAACTTGGACAATGGTGAACACAATGTCCACCTGTGTTTATTTGGGAGTTACCCATACAGGCCACATTCTGCAGGCTGCACGCAGCTTTATTTCCAATTTCTTGTTTGGCGAGTTTCAAAACGAAACACTGTCACGGCACATTATGAACTGCCTATGTCCATGCTGGCGTTTCCATTTGGTAAACACTGAAGGAAAGTGTGACCTGCCACCTCACACCGCTTCAGACGTCCACATCAACATGGTCAGCAGCAGCAGCAGCAGCAGCAGCAGCAGCAGCAGCAGCAGCAGGTCGTTACAAAGTCATAAATCTGTGATGCTGCTGACAATGGCAATTACGACATGCTATCAAAAATCTATACGGGTCAAAGGTCCGGCGGTGTTGCTTCAGGGCAAACTCTTAATTGGAGTCGGAGGTCGATACCAGCTCCACTATATCTTAGTGAAGGAAGACATTTGTGTTTGATCATCGTCTGAATCAGTGTCGGAGTGAAGGAGGCGGGAGCTCAGGAGGCTGGAGCCAGAGACAGAGACGCTGGGACGAGAGAGAGACAGAGAGAGAGAGAGAGTGACTGCACCTTCACTCAGCAGACTGCTGGTCCTCTGTAGTCAGTACCAATAAAAGTTGGCGTGAATCACATCCCTTAATTATCCCCACCGGCAATCTCACTGAGCTACTGAGGCAGCTCAGGTGAAAGAAAATTAGTCAAATAGAGAACGCCCTCATGGGAAACCGCGTCGAAAGGTGACGCCTAACAACAGGCTGTTAACGGAGTGAAGATGAGGGAGGCAGCACTGAAACTGGAATGACTGTGGTTTAGTTTTAAGATTATGTTTTTCTCTGATTGAAAAGGATAATTAGGGTGCAAGCCCCATTTTACATTACACGTCCAATATGTACGATTTAGGGGGAAATTGCTTCCATCAAGAAACTCAAATGTATGTGTAAACAATTTAACTTAATAATCAGTAATTGTCAAATGTGTGTCAAGAACATAACAATAGATTTAACATTCCACACAAAGAAATGACAAAGTAAATAAATAAAGATTTGAAAATGAGAGAGTTTTGTTTGGTAGACGATACCAGTCCATTAATTGATCTCAAAAGCACACTGGACTGGAAATGAATGGGGGTGGTTTTCTGAAGTGGGACTTTTATTTTGAAGGCTCAGAAAATGCCACATTGGACAACAGTCTGTTTAAACGGTGTGTAGTCGCCTGATTATATGAATTGTTTTCATTCCCCTAGTGTGAGCCCTTTATATTTCCATGAGTGGCAGGTTCTCTTTAGCCCTGTTGCACCACCACGTGTTTACAATAGTCCAGAGTGGTAGATGTAAACACTGTATGAGTGTTAAGGACAACTGAAGACTTACAGAGATTGACCTCCGTGCAGAGTGATGGGGATGTTAAGGGTATTGGACACAAGATGTCAGTGTATCCTACACACGGTCGCTCCAAATATAGTGTACATTCGCATAGCATCACAAGCATTGCTATTCTCTGTGTAGCCTTTGTACAAACAACTGTGCAAACACTGTGGGGTGGGGTTGCATCATAGAATTAGCATCATTACATCACTGTCCATCGGAGCTGGAGCTGATAAATACCTGCAGTCATTTGAGCGGGGAAGAAATCCAATTGTGCCCTGCAGATAAAAGCCAGATGTTATTGGTTGTTTTTTATGTCCGGTGTGAAAGAGGCTTTTGTCAGAGTCCAGCCTTTTTCTGCCTAAGTATGTGAAGGGAAACAGTCAGGGACTCACACACACACACACACACACACACACACACACACACACACACATTAAAGGACATACATGACACAAAACAACCCCAGCAACCAGAACACTAAACAGAGAGTGTGACTTCATGCAGGACACCATGTAACCACTATAGTATATGATAGAAAACGGTTTCCACTGCCATTAAAGGTACAGTGTGTCGGATTGAGGGCATCCCCTGGCATGAAGGGAAGATGATGATCATGATTTTCATTTCATTAGTGTGTTATCATCGAAATCTAAGAATTGCTTGTGTTTTTGTTACTTTATAGAATAAGACCTTTAATTCGACATCAACAGAAAAACCAAACAGAGGCTTTACAGAGGCCCCTTTTGCCCTGAATGTGTCATGATTCATTTGGTGAAGGATTCTATGTTGTTGGCTACAACCAAGCAGCAACCTCAGGGGCTGTCTGGAGGACTTGCAGTTCAAAGGATGGCCACTAGAGGCTAGCTCCAAAAGTGAGTCAACCCCCATGGACTCCCATGTTAAAACAGTCAACTTTAGAGCTGAATAAAGCATGTTTAAAGTCTGGTACAAAGTACGGTTTTGTTCTCAATCACTCACATTTTTTATCTTTATTTTCCTTTTTCTTTAATTTTATTGAAGTTTAAAATCATGCATAATTCTGGGCGTGGCCTCTTGAGTGACACCTGGGCTGACCGGGCCCGTTCTATGGATGCTGCACCAGCACCATGGGTCTCCCCCAGCTCTAACCTGTGCTCTGCCTCTTTGCCCATTTTCCAACGAACCAGAAAGTAGGAGGAGTTATGCATCGGCAAGATGGCGGCAAGCGATAGGAGCCTTAGAACCACTCTGCAGACACCTATGGGTCACTGACTAACAGAAACTTTACACACTTTAAAGGTCCAGTGTGATTCAGGTGAAATCACCACATGGGTGGAAGGGAGGTGTGACGGTTTATGCAGCTGCAGCATGCAACTTCACCACCTGTTGTCTCTAAATCTTACACACCACCTGTGATACTTCAAACTCTGTTTATATGTAAACCACAAACCAGACTAGTTTCCCTCTCTTTGTCGATTCATGAGAGGTTTGTGTCCCTCGTATATTCAAGAGTGTTGATGCAAAAACTTTTATAGGTGTCATTGCTCTGCACTGACTCTCTAAACATTAGTGAGAAATGACACACTTCAGACATTACCTGCGATGACGTGATGCACCAACAACACACAGTTTGCACGGTCACACTCATTTTCCAGCCTCATGTCACAGCCCTGCCCAGCATGAGTTGAGTGAGTGAGGGAGGAGTACCACCCATTTTCTCTGGCTGCATGAAGGCCACTGTTTAATCATGAGGACACGAAAGGCTCATCAATCAGCCTTTTATATGTTTTTTTATAAAAAATACTTGACTGGTCCTTATATGGTCTCACAGAACCTCCTTTGACTCGCCTGCGTTAATGAAACGTTTCCAATGACTTCCCCCGTCCGTGTGGGTGAACAGTGCTGCAGCCACGCTGGTTGAAGGCAGCCCGTTGTCGCCCTGCTTGACTCCACACCACCCACACTAAGTGGGCTCCTCACAGACCCACTCATTTATTGTATTTAAAGGGTCAGTGGGAGAGCTCTCTGCAGGGTTTGATGCCACACGTCACCTAACCTGTAATTCCCTCCTTCATCATGACCTCACGTCTTTTCGAACCACATTATTCAACATGTTGTTAGACTGCTCTTTAAAGGTACAGTGTGTAAGATTTGGTGACAACGTACCCCATCGAGCAAGCAGGAGAACCTATGGTAGCCCTCGGTTGTCCGCTTTGGGCCATTGTAAAAACATGGCGGCCCCCATAGAGAGGACCCGCTCCTGATGTAAATATACATTCAATAGCTCATTTGAAGGTGGAGTGTATAGGATTTGGTGGCCTCTAGAGGTGAAGTTGCGTGTTGTGTCCATCCCCTCACCCTCACCCTTCTGAGCATGTAGGAGAAGCTATGGTCGACTATAGTTGTCATTAAAACCCAACAGATGTTTAGTATGTTCACTGTGGCTACTGTAAAAACATGGCGGCCTCCATAGCAAGGACCGGCTTCTCATATAAATATACATTAACGGGCTCATTTAAGGGTGATTTCTAAGTGAACTTTTAGGTGATTGTAAATTCATAAAAATGTCAGTATGTAATTGTTTTGTAATATTTTTCCCAACAAAAAATCATACACACTGCACCTTTAAGGGATTGTGCAATACTGTTGTTGTAGAGTTATTCGATGTTTTTACCTTTTAAACCTTGCACTGAAGGACTGCACCTAATTTCAGTGTACATGTCACAATGACAGTAAAGATTTTCCAAACATATCGTTGTTGTGCTCAAATCTCTGGAGATGATAGACGTTAGATTCTGACCTCCACCTGAACCCCCATCTCTACATCTTATACCCGCCCGGTCCCCCATACGCCGCATTCCCCTGAACACATATACCATACAAACACTCGCCCTCCGGCACTTGAATGCATTTACATACGACTTATTTTGAGTAAACATTCCTCTGGATGCTGGAGGGACTGGGAGGGAAGAAGAGAACAGCCCATAATCTAATGTTTTGTGGGTGGAGGGTGGGAACAGACATATTTCTCTTCAAACTCCACATTAGTATGTACAGTATGTATGTACCCTCGTGTCCACTGTTACCGCCCCCCCCTCTCTCTCTCTCTCTCTCTCTTTCTCTCTCTCTCTCTGCCAGCAGCACAATTACCTCATTACCTCCACATCTGCCATCATTACATATGACCTGCTCCTTATATGCATGTTAAAGACACATTCTAGGAAAATTAAAATAAATGTTTATGCCTTTACGTCATTATCGTATGATTCTACTGTACATACATGTTTGATATCTGCCTGTGCATCGTACACATTGTATCGTTTAAGGTTAAGGGTGAGATCTGAAAAGTATATGAGAACCAATTTACCTGAATTCAGAAACAGCAACAATTTTAGCGAGGCTGTTAATTAATGATGGTCAGACCAGGGGCTGGAAGAATCTGTATGTGTGTGTGTGCATATGTATGTGTGTGTTTTTGTATAACCAGGCTATCTGATTAATTGTGATCCATTAGCCATCATCTCATTAACCTGTTGTATCTGTTGTATTTCTTCTTTGATTACAATTCAGTCCCATTAATAAGTCAACTCACCATAACAAATATTATCTCAGTGCAATTTACATAATGAGGTTGATACCTTGAAATGATAGAGAGCTCTGTCAAACGATGTTCAGGTGTCTTGTGTGAGTCTCGGGTTCATTTTGCTTGTTTACATTTGCTTGAATTCTTATTGCAGTATATCGTTTTGGAGTTGAGGCTCAGATTTCATCACCTCCTCCGTTATATATGCTACATCAACACAATAGGGGTGGACACCTGGGAGGGGGGCTTGCTTAAGTGGCAGCAGCCTCACATGGAGGCAGCTGAACCATTGTCAAGCACATTTGAAAACCCTCCATTTAAAGTGAAGGTGTCAGGATCAGAGCAGCTCAATATGTTAGAATGAAGTCAAGCTCACTTGCACTGGTTCCATTTATCCGGCGATGAGCTTCCAACATAACAGCAGTATCTTTACTTAAGTGGCCCCCCATGCTCTTATAGTCTGCTTTTTGGAGTCTTCAGGTTATTATTGGGCATCTCCTCAGTCTCACTCTCTGTTACTGCGTCCTTCAGAATTCCCATCCCGACTTTTCAGGAGAATGTCTCGACTAATCGTTCGTTTCACTGCAGGACTGCAAAAGCCATTTCTGTGCAGCCAGGAAGCTTTGCTGTGTGGAGCTAATAATATCTGCAGACTCTATAGGATCCAGTAGGGTCGAGGAATTCCTCCTTAATGATGGCCGCCACTCTGTTTGGTTTGTTACCTTCACTCACAGTCGTGTTTGTGTTGACCTTTTTTAATTGCGTGCCACCAACATATCCTTTTAAGGCATTCTCCTTTCAACTCTAATTGCTCCTGCCCACTGCCTATCGCCGCCCCATCAAACAACAGTGGCCCACTGCTAGAGCCTGCTACTATCAGGCCTGCTGAGAACCTATTGACATGGTTCCACGCTCAGGTCCCCAAGGGTGTGTTGCACAGTTGTCCGACGTATTTTTAGAGCCGAACCTTTTATAATCCTTTTTCTTCCTTTTTCTTAAAATCCATCTTTCTGGAAAGAGTGCTGTGTTGTGCATTCTTAAATTGTAGTTTTCAGCCTTTTATGGGATGTTTTCAAACGTAATCATCTCTCCAAGGGGAGGTTTGATTGCAGCTATGTGTTTTAAAATAAGACACTTAAAAATAAAACTATAACCACAAGCAGATAACGGGGAACATTTGAACATTTGAATACCTAAGAGAGAGATCACATGTGTTATTTCAGTCTAATAATTGCTCTGCAATCAAAAGAGACTTTGTCCGTGTTTGTCCCTGAGGCTGAACCTATTCAGTACCATGAGTAGATCTGTTTTGTTTGAAGTTCGGCTTGTGATCAATCGTTTGTACATGTCATTTCAGTTGAGATCCCCACGGCGTGGAGTAAGTATTGGGTGAAGTCAATGACATTGGCCTATGACACAGTTCCAAGAGGAGAGTCATCTCTAAACTTTATGTAGAATGTATCATTGTGTGTATTTTGACATCAGTGTGTATAGTTTCTATTTGTGTACAATGTCTCCTAGATAAGACTGGGGCCTTGCACGAGTCACCTCTCTGCATGAATGCTGCTCTGCGTCTGAATGACCCATCGCGGAACTAGATCTGTAAAAGTTTGTTCAACCAGGTCACTGACTTGCTCTGTTTAGTTTGTGATGTGATGATCAGCTGACGAGTCACTGCTTGTTTAGGCCTCTGTCCCATTTCCCACTGATATCTTACATTAACATCTTTTTCTGTCGTCCCAGGAGAAACGGGGGCATATCTATTACCAGGTTTAATAGTCCGCCATGACATTTTATTCAGGCGTTTCTTTCAGGGGCCACATAGCATAATAGCCCATAAACAACAATAACTCCAAATCGTTCCCTTTGTAGAATACATTTATGATAAGGATAGGGTTGACAGTGTTGTGTGTGACCTCCGGTGGACAAATCTTGAATAGCAGTCACTTAGATTGAGAAATTGCATGTAATGTCTTCAATGTCTACAAAGTCATCCCACAGGCTGCCTTGGCTGCTCTGGCCGGTCGGATTTGGCCCGCAGGATGCGTGTTTGGCACCCCGATCTAGATTTATCCATTGATCCAAAGTGGAAAAAAAAACCTGCTGCACGCTGAAATGCAGCGCCACCTTCTCTGGACCAGTCTCAACCTAGTTTTTGTGTAATCTGGCTTAAAACAAACCTCATGTTCTCACTCTTTGACCCAGTCGTCACTGCACCTTCATTCTTTTCTCACTCAACAAAGTTCTTATATCACCCACTCTGCGGCACATCTTCATTTGTGCTCGGTGGGACTGCACCACTGTGTGAGCAGGCTCAGCCCCTGGCGCCATGTGAAACATATTGCAACAAGGCTTAACATGCTGATCAGAGATAAAAGCTCAGCAAAGGAAATTCAGCGGACAGGGGAACTGGGTTGTGTAATCAACTACTAAATGATCCCTTAATGAGAGGAACAACACACTGCAGTCGGTGCTAAACCTCTAATTAATCTATGCATTCATTTGATCACGCTCCATGTAATTGAATTAAGTCGTCACCGCAGATTTTACTGTTTGTAAAATCGGCCGCTCCTCCCGAGAGGCTACAGAGATAAATGGATGAGAGGTCAGCCGGGGGAAGGCGGCATCCTCCTTCCTTTGTTTCCGAAATTCCTGTGCCGCACGCACGTCCCATGACACGCTCACCTCCTTCGCGCCAGACACACTCTAAGATTAGACACACACCTGAAGCTCTATAACCCTGTTTACCGGCATGTTCGGAGGAATCCTGACCGGCCAGTTCATGGTCGAATCTCGCCGAGGAGACAGAGTTCATAGACGGGAGCGAGAGCATAGATGTGAGTTTCAGAAAGTGTGGGGGCGGACGCAGGATAAGCTTGAAGGAGAAGATAGGTGGGAGAGGTTTTAGGCTCTCGGGCGGAGACAGCCGAGGGAACGAATGGCATGAAAACACCATGAGTGCAGCGCGGCGATAGCATCTCTCTAGCCGGCTTCCTCTCTGCTCTGGAACATTGCTCACATTGCTAATGGTATATGTCGGCAGCCGGCGAGCTCGGACCTGTTCCTCCGACTTTTAAAATAGAACTGCCTGTGTTTTGGTTCTTCCTCTGCAGCGAGGCCGGTCGAGCACCAGCCCAAAAATGCAAACAGGACATCGCATCGCTCAGGGGAAACCACTTCTCATTATGTGGGGGAAGAGAAACATGCCTTGTTATCCCAGAGTCATTAGAGATTCAGCCTCGCCGCTGAGGCCGATAGTAATTGGCAGTTTTTATAAACGGATGCATAATGCTCAACATTTGCACTGTTAGGGAGAGTCAGCAAAGAGTGACAGGTGGACTTGATATTTGATCCATGTGGAAAACCACAGTCTCTCTCTTTCAAAATCCCCCGCATCAATTCACGAGTGTTGGTGCTGCTCATTTCGTGGCCTCGCATCCAGTTTCAAGCTCGTTTGATGAAAGCGGCATCAACAAGGTGGAGAAGTGGCAAACAAGAGGCGAGGCAGGAGTGTGTTGATTACAGTTTAGTAATGTAATTGCAACATTGATTGCTCCTGTAACTACCAGCTTATCACAGGCTGATAACAATGGGTACAGGACCACCTCAGTGCCTTCACTGTGCGTGGCTAAGTGGCGGTGGAGAGGATATGAATGTGTTGTGATGGGCCGAGCACAGATAGAAATCAGATCACTCACAGCTTTCACAAAGCAGCAATCTCAGGTCTGTGGAAATGACAACCCAGAGCAATTTGATGAATAAGCCCAGAATGGTGGACCTGAATTATACATCAGTCACACGAATGAGTTCTTGAGTCTTTATTGTGACGTGGCCGCTCAGAGACTTGGCATTTTGGCCCGTTAATCATAGACAGACCACACTCGTATTTAATTGTGACACACGGCAGATCATGATTCAGCATATCATGTCAAGCTTTAAAGGAGTGTCATGTTTAAGTCTACTATTAAGTTTACAATAACCTGATTTTTTTTTTAAATTGACCTGGAACCAGAAATCAACAAGACCAACCAACCAACAAACCACACGCATGTGGAATCAGCTGTGCCACCATGTCATCAGTGAGTCTTAGCGTTAATGACAAGCAGTCATCTTGTCTTTTTGGACAAAGGGCTTTAAAATAAGCACATAAACATTTGGACTTGAATCCACCAAGAGCTGCTCAGGGAGTTGCGAATGAAACCCTTTTGCCATTGTGTCTCTCTACTTCCAACTTCCCTAGCATATTTGCCTTGTCTTTTGGGGCAGATGACTTTAAAGGAAGCACCACCAAGAGTTGATATCAGGGTGGACTTCAACCAGGAACCCACTGACCCTTATGCAACTTTTCAAACCTCTGTGCCATCATGTCACTGAAGGTTGAGCTTCCCCTTCTGTGTTCATCGTGTCTTTTGGGACAGATGACTTTAAAAGAAGCCCCCACCAACACGTGATATCAGGGTGGCCTTGAACCAACAACCGACCGACCTACATGCCTTTTGTCAAGCCACTGCATCAAAGATTCAAGCAGGAACCCATAATATTTGACTTGCTGACTATCTGCCTATTCCACTGAGTCGTCTGGATATACCTGTACAACTGTGTGTCTTTTACGTGTGCGTGGCTGCTCCAGGTATTGTTTAAAAGTTGACATCCAAGATACAAGTGGGATTTGATCCCACATTCTTAAACTCTCCAGTCATGTGTACCTGTTATGCCTTTATCCCACCGAGCGATTTGGCCAGACTCTTCAGATTCACTCCATATGTGCATGTGTGTCTCATGCTCTCTGCTTCAAACCTGTAACAGACTTAAAATATCCGAGTTATCATTGATCCTACAATCTCCCACTTACTGACCCTGTGAATTCTCCACTACACTATTGTAGCTGTCAGAGGAGGAGTCAGTCAGTCTCATTACACACTGAAACACACACTTCAAATAGCTTCACTTTCAACCTTACAAGAGCTGTGATTACTAAACAATTACGTGAGTACTTTCTACAGTGTACACGCGTTTAGCTAATTCAGTCTACATTTATATTGTTAGGGTTACAAATAGTGACACATTACCACTCAGTCTGGAGCAAGCTCACCGCTACGCTTCTGCCTTTTTCTTCTGCCCACTGATCTGAGCATTAGCGGCAGACTCGTGGCAGCACGAGCGCGATGCTGCCCCCAACAGGTCAGTTAGTAAGTCAAAGGAATGCTCGTCATTCCCACACCGCCACAGTGGCTGGTGGGCTGATCAGAGTCGATGCTTGTTTCCCTCCCTGATTACCACATTTACCGGCTAATAAATCTGTAGGTTTCACAGTGGGTGACTATTTAGTGCATGTTAATTGAAAACAGCTGAACCTGAAAACACAACTCTAGCACTGAACCAACAAATAAATATATTGTTTGTAAAATGAAAATAATCCAACTGGAAAAATGGCTTGTGATGTGCTCCCATGAGATTTAAAGGCACTTCTATTCTGTGAGTAGGATGATGGTGCGTGTTGATGCTTGTTGATATTAAACGCTGTCTGAGTTTCCAAGTAACAACACTCTCCTTTTTCATGCTTTTAACTTGTATGCATGTGTTTCCCAGTCTGCTATAGAAATCACCACTTCCCTTTGCTGTTGCAGTCTCCTGCTGCTGCTCCATTGGACCTGGAGTTAATAGAATAATTGTGCATTTATAAACTTGTGGCACTGAACAGCCCTTAATGGCCAAGAGGAAGTCATTTACTGAGATGGAGAAGCAACTGCCTTCTCCTGTTGTGACTCATTCAAGTCCAACAGTTTTCAGACGTGAAAAGTGGATGTGGAAATGTTCCGACGTTTGCATGTGAGGAAGCAGCAGCAGATTGTCCGGGTCACAAAAGTTCACAAAGATGGAAAATTGGTCGAGTGTTAATTGGCGACAACATAATATTGAGAAACTGCTGCCAAAAAGAAATTCATAGACAATTTATTGATTCAATTTTCAATTGCTCTCACCAGTAATACTTGTATTTTTTTACACATTTCCGTTTATCAAAATTGGACAAAGGCATCGTGTGAGAGTGTATATTTTCTAAGTAGACAAACATGCTTGCTGTTCCTTCATGAATTTATTTGATTTTCTTGTCTGAACCGCATCAAAACACAGCTAACCATCCGTGAATGGCTTTTACATGGAAACAGAACCAGGAAGTGGCTAAATCTCCTTGTTGGGGAAATACCTCACACAACTGCTGCTGAGAAGGAAGTGAGCAACAGTCAGTGTGGACAAGAGGCAGACTGGGGGGTGTAATGGGGCATGACTCACACCAGTGGTAGAATAGTGGTACTGCAGGATGACTGAAAGGTCACTGTCTGAATCTTGTGTCGATATACACTTGCAACTTCATTGTGATGTTGACAGTTTTTCGAAGAAACACATCTTTGCATAATAAAAGGTTCAAAGCCATAATGTGTTTCTATATTTGTCACATGCAGGAAATGTTCTGGACGAGTTTGCCGGCAACCCGACTCAGACCTGTTGCTCTTCAAGTGTGCGTATTGTACAGAGTTATGAAAATTGTTCTATCTTTTCCTTCCGTGTTTACGCCTCCAGCAGTTTCTCATTCCTCTGATTTGAGACCACGTCGTTCATGCTGGTTTTGTTTGTGCCATGATGAGGAACCTGCTTTCAATGAACTCCAATAGTGTGACTTAGGAAATGTGAAATGTGTTTGAGCAGCTACCTGGAATACTCGTCTACGATGATGAAAAAGAAAATATGATCATAAGAATAGATAGATACCATGTGGAGCCTCATTGAAACTTTTTTTGTTTACATTTTCCTCCTGCATTTGAATTGGATGCATGCAGGTTCCATTTCATCTATCATGGTACCAGTAGGCTGAGCAGCAGACCATCATCCCGCGCTCATCCGTGCACACAACTCAGCTCTTGTGTGTTTTGCATGTTTCTCATTTGCAAAAAAAAAAGCCATCTGCATAAATCCTTCTGTAATGATGTTTTCCCCACATGTGTGCCAAGCAAGACATGTCTCTCAGAGGCAGCAAAATGAAGGATGCAAGCTGTTAAAGTGAAAACAAATATTTGTCCGTGGATCTCTTTTTCTTTCCACACTGCGCTGAAGTTATTTCCCAGTTTTCCAAGTGAGGAACCAGAGATGTGGACACAGGGGAGGGTTCAACTCAGATCATGAAACTGTGTGGTCCTCCCCATCAACAGTCAGGTACAGCATTCTGGGGATGAATCCAAAGCCCAGTCTGTTGTTTAAATCAAATCAAGTTATACGGTTATCCAACCTATTGTCATGACCCACTTAGCCATAATAGAGTGCATGGTTCAGCTTGTGTGTTTTTGTGAGTGTGCGCTGGAAGAGACGAGTTAAGCTGCAGTTTAAACTCCACAAATAAGAAGTTCATTAGATGCGCCTCACTGACTTCTCATGCTTTTCGAGTTAATGGAGGCATCTGCAGGGAGCCATGGGAAAGCAGGAGAGTTGTTCTTTCATCATGCAGAGTCCATGAATGGGATTAAACGTAAGTGTAACTGCTTACTTTTTTACATTCACCCCCTGTTGAGTTTGGTCATTTATAGTGGTTTACAGCTCAGTGGTGGTCTCAGGATGTTTGAGGGGCTGGGGCGGAGATAGTGAAAGGGCACTTGTTGCATGTGGGGGGCGACCAATACACAAAAAGTCATGATACATTTATGTTATTGTAAGTTAATGAACATTTCTAGAGGGCACTTTCAGGTTTAAAAAAAACAACAAAACTTCATGCCACAGGAGGGGGAGTGGCCAATGCTGCCCTACCCCTCGGTTCAGCAGCAGACTACATCCATACTACAATGTTTACATTAGATTTGAAAAGATAACAATTTCCATATTGACACATATGTATACAACTACATATCACATTAATAAACATTAGGCGTGCATGTCAGGGGATTCCAGAGGAATTGCTCGAATAATGTATTGAAGCAATTGTTTGTTGTTTTCCTCTGGAAGGGGGTCACGTGATACCATCCCTAAAAATCAATGAAGGCTCCTCAGTGACTGAATTTATCCAGGTATATTTGTAGCAGAGTTGATATGCTGTACTTATTCAAATTAAAACATTGAATTGTGAATAAGCAGTAGGATGGCTTTCGTGCACATTTACTTCTATAGTAAATGTGATGTTCCTACAATTGTGTAACATGCAGTGTATGTTGTGTACACGCCAAGCCCCACCAGTGCTGCCGGGCGGGGATGGTGAGTTTACAAACACCAACTAAAGACATCCTGCGTTCTACTCCTTTAAGGCCAGTTTTCAGCATTTCTATTCCTGTGTTTCGCTCCGTTGTTCACTTTCAGATTTCTTTGCAGCGGTTTCATTGTTTTCTAATTAGATACTTGGTTGACCTGAGAGTGAAATCATTGCCTCCTTCTTGAGTTTCCTGGGCTGCTGCCTGCTCCGTTGTCTCCCACACCCCCTCCCACCATGATGGATCCCCGATGCCAGAAGGGGCAGGTCCAGGCTTGGACCACAGACAGTGTGGAAGTTGGTGCTGAACAGCACTACTGGATATTCTATCGTCTGTTTTCTCCTTGTGATACTGTGGCTCATGTTGTTTTGTCATATTCCCGTTTGTGGCGCTGTTATCAGGTCACCTGAGGATACACCTGCATGTCTCACATTCTTCCGCAGGTGTGGGACATATTTGATCTCACTTCAGACTGAACACAGTCTCCAGCTAATATCCTTCGTCACCTTCTACCCGGAGTCAGCAAAACAAATATTTAATGTGATTAGTTATTAATGCACATTTACAGAAAATACATCGTTCAAAATGCTATTGGTGCGTAATTGTGCTCACCACACCACCGTATGAGCGCACACTGTGTGAGACTGTGTTGATTCATAGCAGGTGCATATTCTCAGGCTTGTCATTGACAATTTCCAGAAGTGCATTGAATCAAGTTTCCTCCACACTGAGCTTTTTTTAACTCTCGTGGCACAAAGGAAATTTCCAGCGCTGCATGTCGGCGTGTTGAATGAATGGCGTTACCGTGTGTGCTGTGTAAACTCCACCTCCATCTGCGGCTCCAGGAGCAGGTAGAGCCCAGATGGCAGGATTGCTACTGACCAGGCTTTGACCCTAAAGCCTTCCAGCCGACGGCTTCGCGGCTCCAGGAAAAAGCAAAGTATTTAAGTGTGCGTGAAAGCCGCGTCAAAGAGGAGAGATTGTTTTGGTGTGTGTGTGTGTGTGTGCGTATCACTTTCCTCGATGAGTGATTCACTTTGCTCTCCACCACTCAGTACTTTCATGGGACATCTCAACATTGCGAGCGTGTATTCGACGCCTGGTTGCACCAACTTTCAAAGATGATGTCAGCTTATCTCCCGGCACATTGATGTTAACTTTAGCTGCAGTGAAAGGAGACATTCTGTTCTGCTCGGCTGTGTGAGCAGAAATAGCTGAGCTTTGATCAAGCTGTAGTTGTTGGTGTGTGGTCTGAGGACAAGCTCCTTTCTTCCAAACACTGTGTATTGTTCTCCCCCTCACTGTTTGCCCTCTCTCCCGGACTTCAAAGGGACTGACCCTGGTCCAAATGACGGTATGCCTCCCCAGTGAGTCACCGTTTGTAAATCTGGACGCGTTGCATCAGATGATCAGACTCCATCACGGCTCTGAATCCAAATCTGATAAACCTGCATGTCACCTTTCAGCTCCTGGCTTTGAGTGAGTGAGCGTCGGTGAAACTGCCGGCTGTGGGCAAACCTGAGGCCTGCCTGTTTATCAGTGTGTGAATGATTTTAGAACACTGCGATGGAGCTGATGTCTGTGATCACAATTTCAGAGCGGCCTGACCACAGCTGGCCTGGATTGGCTTTCACGTGGGGGAATGAGTCTGTTTTTAGACTTCGCTGCGATTGTGGCAGTGGCTTTTCTGGTGAATTCAGCCTATAATGGCTGAATAAACAGTGTTGCATTCGTGCGACGGGCATTATCAGCAATCCAGGAGATAACGTGGGCTGTTTTTACTGGGGGAGACAATGGGAAATGAGGACGAGGGGTGGGGACAGAGGGAGATTTTGGGGTAGGAGCACTTTAGACCATTGTGAAGTCTGGGTTTCCTTGTGCCAGCATGATTAATCTCACACTTACACACATGTGACACACACACACACACACACACACACACACTCAGAGTCGAGGCCTCTCTTTTCATGGTGGGAATTTTCCCCAGACCAATAGGAATCCTCTGTTTAATTATACTCTTCAGAGGCTGAAGACCCCTGAGACCTAAGGTACAGGATCGAAATAGAAAAACCAGAGATAGTTGCATTGACCTAAAAATTTGTTTAGAAAGACTCTGGGCTTTATTTGGGGGCTGACAGGGCAGTTTAGTGAATTCATACACTAACATTCCAGGCTCTTTCTCAGGCCCCACGCTGGTCTTCACACAGCTGTCCCTGGAGTGTGTCCCGGCCACAGCAAGGCACTGCTGCGTCGAGGTTTATTCACTCACAACACAAACAGCGGAGTGACGGACAGATGACAGGGAAATGGCTCCCATAGACACAAAGTAGTTAATGTCACACTCGAGTTCTTGAGGGCACAGTATTCTATTCTTAAAAAGACTCAAAGACTAGAAGACTAAAGACTGAAAGAGTAGGTGGGGCGGAAACACTTTCAATGTATTAGAGGAGGAAGACAACAACAACAAGCTCAGTGATTGCTCTGCAACACTGCTGCCGTGGTAACAGGCCTCATAATCTCCTCTTCCACTTGAATCAAAGAGCAGTTAATGTTGTTAAACCAGTCCCAGGGGGATGAATCCCGGTCTGTGATCATCCTGCACACTGGCCACTTTATGAATGAATCCTTCCTCTTGAACCCGGACTGAGGATCCTCACGATTTCACACATTTGTGCCTTTCACTTTGCTCCCACTCCGGTCATTCTGAGTTCTTAGAGGGAATGCATGACTTCATTTTACCATGACCTAATCAGAGAGAGATGTAGTGGAAAGTTATTCTCATCCTGTAGTGTAATATGAAGATTAATGACCGTCTTGCTCATCCATCTATCCATCCATCCCACACTTCACAGTACATCCTTTTCTCTTTCGAATGGGATCTAATGTCATATTCATGGTAGAGAGCTCTGAGACCTGACATGTGTTAATGTAACACAGTGGCCATGCACCTTTGCACTTTGCTCAGCACACAGAAGCTATTGGCGGCCTCATTATCACAGTCCCACTGCTCAGCTCCTGTCTCCTCCCTCAGAGTAATTGGTGTGATTACAGGACACATTAGCCCGTCCTGATTAGATTGGGAAAATGGCACTCTGACTTAACCTGCATGCAGGTCCTGATGTCAGAGCAGTGTGGGCCATGTTCATGATGTCATGCTGTTTGCACCATGAGGGAGTCGATATTGGATTTCAGCCTGGGAAGCAAAACTAACGATGTGTGGCGCTGATTCATCGGGTCAAGTAATCCTTGTGAACAGATGGTGTGAAACTGTGGGGGGAAAAGAAATGGTTTCTTTAGCTTTTGGTTTGTAGGTTGACCAATCATGTTTGAGTAAGGTCTGATGAACAGTCGCATGTGACAGTAATGCCTCAGCTAATTGGTCTTTAGATTTATCTGCATTTATAAGAAAATATCTGCTTAATCATCCATCAGATGAGATGAGATAATTATGAGGTTTGTGACAGTGAAACATCACCTGCATGTGTCTGAAGGCCAAAGCACAGGGACAGGACTCAGACACAGTGAGGGTTATATGGGGGAAGACGAGGACTTAACGAGACGCAGGTGCATGAATTTATTCTTGTTTTCATTACCCTCGAATGAGCCCTTCATACTGAGCGGATCCTCTCTGCGGACGTGGCCATGTGGCACCTACTTGTTTTCACAGACGCCCAGAATAGACAAAATAAGCACCTTTTGAGTTTTTATGTGAACAAGTTTTTTTTTCATCATATTTGAAAAGGTAGAGCAAGGTCAGCTTCAACATTTGACTTCACTAGAAAATCCTACGTGTAGGAGCTTGAACAGGGATTCGCTAAAATGTCAAAAAGCTAGAAAATGGATTAGCATGTGTTCGTTTTTGGGGAAGAGCCTTCAACATAAGAATCGTATCAATCGTAAGAGTGTAAGCTACACTATATGAGACATGGATCTAATGAACAGACTGTACCATGACATCTCTGTCTGTGTCAAAGGCAACAACCAGAAAACCTTGTCAGTATCTGTACTGCTGTTTCCATGGTAACAGAAAAACAATGAAGCTGGAGGACACACCATCCAGCCACAGCTTCCGATGCCACAGCTTTTTCTCTTTGTCGGAATCCTGCCAACTTCTGCTGCATTTTACCTCCACGTCGAGAGCTTGTCTGGGTTTAGTGACGGTGCTGTGGTTCGCCATTTCCTTCTGCGTTGCTATTGGTTAGTTATCAGACGAGGTCGTTTCAGCAGTGAGATAATCACCCCTACCTTTCTGACACCGGCGGCTGTCTTTGGTTGTAGGATCGTGACATCAGCCATCTTTGGACCGGTCTCACAGAGCTGTGCGGGACCGCCGATTCAGGACCAGGACCAAAAATAGCGCCATCTTATGGTCATCTTTCGTCTGAGATGCTGGATCTTGGCTTGAATAACAGTGACCTACACCTGAAACCAAGAGAGGTGAATAAGACTCCTCTATGAAGTGAACTCTCTGTGACTCCCACTGTCTCCTCTTGGCACAGGGACTTAGGCCCAATCCTCTCACTCAACCCCTCATAGCCCAACGCTGCCCATAAACCATGATCTATGGAGAGAGGGATTCTTTCAAACTACACCCATCCATCCACTCTGTGATTTATAACCGACCATGTCCAAGGAGGGAAACACACGGAAAATGGCTCCTACGGGGTTTAGCTTCACGACTTCTAAAGGAAACAGACTTCTCCCTCGATCAAACAGTTGTACGGGATGTTGAGATGATTTATAGAATTGGGACGACAGAGACAGAAACCTCATCACCCTGATGTCTTCGAGCCAGTGAGTCGTCTTCCATATTTCCTCTGGATCCATCGGAGCCGTCCTGACAATGAAAACAACTTCATGAAAACACCAAAACAAACAATACACACTCGGGTTCACACACTGTGGAGCCAAGCACTGAGGTAATGGCTTTCCCACAATAACATACACTGTGTTGTTGTTTGAGCACAGTGGGTTGTGTCTGTGTAGTAAGCAATTATTTAATGGCTTTTTAACCTCTGCTCTCTGTGCCACTTCTATTGCAACTAACAGCATTTCTGCAGCCAACTTAAACTTTATGATAAGACTTTATGCTTATTCGTCTCAGAGCTATTTTAAATAACTACGGGAAAATACAGCTTTGTTGATGGACACTTGTAGGGTAGTTTATCACTTGCTGGTGGAGCTTGAAGGATAATGGCAGGTTGTTTTTGGATCCATCTCAACATTTTCCGCGGGTTTCTTTATCATTGTCGATAACTAAGCAATTTGTGACACGTGGGAACACGATGAAGTCAAGCTGGACAACAAACCTGATCAGACACACAACTCTTTGCTTATAGTATCTTCTTAAACATCTTCAATGGAGGATAACAGCAAAAAGATGTCAGTCAAACCCTTCCTCTCGATCATTGTAACTGTCCGTCCCAGCTGGACATTTGTTTTAGAATCTGAGTGATGATGTGGCATCTCATGTTCCTCACCCTGTGTGACCTTTCTTTTTGCCATGTGTTTCCTATACACTGAACGTTGTGTAAATATGACCCGTGGTATGTTGTAATAAACCAACATCCTCCTTAAGATCTCACACATCTGACAGTGTCAGATGAGGAGTTGGGAAAACACCTTGGACCGGTCAGCTCATGTTTCCAATACCTGACATCTGTTGAATGTTAATGTCATAGTTGTACCTGATGTAAGACGTGCTCTTAACTTTTCTGGATCTTGTCTTTAAACTTGAAAAGCTGCAGAAAAAAAGTCAGAGTGAGCCCAGATGAGAACACAGGAGGGAGGATCAAGGTGAGCTAATCTGCATGTCATGGGCGACGTGTCTGAGATGATTCTGGCAAAAATGCCAAACACAGCACTTCAAGGGTGAGGAGGGCTGCCATACATGTTAACAACAGCATGGGGGATGTCAGTTTACAGTTAACTAAACAATGACATGCTCGGATGACACCGATACCGTCCTGTGCTGTTCTTGATTTGTGCAATATATGAAATATTTGAATCCTAGGATCAGATAGCAACAGATATCATAGCAACACATGGATATAATGTATCGCTTGTATTTACTCCTTATCAAAACTAATTGACTATTCAAAGTGTTAGTGCACATATAGCATTACAGCATTACAGCCATTATCATATCAAACAAGGCATCGTATGTCTTTTGAATGGTTTCTTGTCCCGCGCTAGATTTTCTGTATGTATTTAGGACTGAATTCTATTTTAGAATTTCAACTTTCTCTGCCAGAAGGGGCACTATTTCGCCTTTTCTTAAGAGGCTGCTGAAACGTCTTGCCTTCTGTTGTCATTCGTAAATGTGGTCGGATACATCAGTGAGTGGGACAGTTCCTACATCAGCTGTACGAACAGTTGACCAATCACAAGAGACGGTGCCAAATAGCCTATGACAGCTGGGTGGACTTTTCTGTGAGGGTGGGGCTATGTGTTTAAGGGAGAGAGTGAAAACACGGAGCACCGGACAGTACGAGCATCTGACTGACGGTAATTAAAATGCATGACCCCCCCCCCCCCCCCCCACACATTTCTTTAAGTCTTCCTCTACAAGAGTTTTTCCTATGTGAGCACAACTGTATGAGGCCATGTATGGTTCAGCATCTGTCTAACCTCCCTGTGTTGAGTTATGAGTCATGTTATGGCCCTATAACAGACACGCCCAGTCATTTATGTTGCTTATAAAAACACCTTCTCTCATTGTACATAGCTACTGTTAATGAGTTCCATCTGAAATGTTCTATTTTCAAAGTCAGAACTTTGGAAGACAAATTGAGAATTAAATCTTGTAGGTTGTTGGATCCACACTGCAGTGATCTGCCGTAGTGAGGTGTGTTGGTGTTTAAAGTGTGTGTGTGTGGGGGGGTGGGGGGGGGGGGG